>PVJS01000296.1:78478-144336 GCA_004027185.1 Glis glis
TTTTTTTTTTTTTTTTGGTCACTGGGGATTGAACCCAGGGGCATTCTACCTCCGTGCTTCACCCCAGCCCTATTTTTTATTCTTTATTTTGAAACGGTCTCACTAAGTTGCGGAGGGCCTCACTAAGTAGCTGAGGCTGGCCACGAACCCGGATCCTCTGGTCTCAGCCTCCCAAGTACTGGGATTACAAGCGTGCGCCACCACGCCCGGCTCTTATCCTGGCTTTGCCACCAATTCACTGCGTGACTCCAGGATCACCACCAGGTGCACTCAACCACCTCGATCCCAGATTTCACAGCCCCCTAACCTCTGGGAGCTAATAGGCCACGCTGGGGAGGAGAGGGGTTGAAGAGCAAACACACCAGTCCTGTGGGGTTACAGAGGGGACAAAGGACTTTGAGAAAGGCGTGAGTGACTCAGAGTCACCCTTCAGGTAAATGAAGGAACCAAACCCCTGGGTAGTGCGGCTCCTACAGTTGCTGTCAATACTCACTGTCAAATGGGGCACTTTAAGGCCCGTTTTGGAAACTAGAAAGTGGGGTTTTTGCACATCTGGTATGGTTTCGCTTTATCTCAGGGTGGGATGAGCTAAGTGGAATGTGATCCCAGGCTTGGATCTGGGGCAGGCTACTTCCCGCCTGCACCTCAGTTTTTCCATCTGTCAAATGAGACAATTGAGAGAGACAGCTCATAGGCCCCCACCATGAGACTTACTAGGTAGGGCTTTAATGTTACCTCTTCCCTTCCCCCAGAGCAAAATCTCTAAGAAGACATCTAGAACTGCCCAGGGACCTACAGGCAGAGGTGGCTGAGCCTGGCCAAGGGGGTCTTGGTGCCAGTTCCCAGCCTACCCCACCTACACACTGGAAACCAGCTGATGGTTTAAGAAGTTACACAAGCCCAGCACCATGACTGCACCTCTGTAATCCCAGTACTTGGGAATCTGAGGCAGGAGAATCACAGGTTCGAGGCCAGCAGCACATTAGAACTTACTGAGACCCTGTTTCAAAATAAAAAGTAAAATAGGGCTGGGAGTGTAGTTCAAAGGTAGAATACCCCTGGGTTCAATGTCCCAGTACTTCAAAGAAGATACACAGTGCTCCTTTGTGTTGGGGACACCTGCTGCAGAGCCTCAGCCACCCAGGGCCCAGGCCATCCCAGAGAGTCGCAAACAGGGTCATCCAATTCCACACACACGTGCTACACTGGGACACAGTGCTGTCTTGGGCATCATGGCTATGCCTGCTGCTACAGTCACTAAAAACCCAACCACATCCACACATACCCTCGGACTGGCACACAGAAAACTACATCCACGGCACATGTAGGCAGGAACAGGTATCCATGCCAGCCTGTCCAGATACGGCTACACACAGGAACACCCAACCACACCTGGCCACAATGAAGTCCCAGGTGGCGACCGCCCGGTAGGCACACACTACAGTCACACAGAAGTATCTAGTTATACCCAGACACAGTCCCCTTTGGGAGAACAGGCGCTCCTCCCTAACCCAGCTCTTGTTAACAAACCTTCAGCTCTGCAGACCCTCGACTCCACACTCCCAGGGCTACTATAAAGTCTTTCCACCACGCACCAGCACAATAGGTGCCCAGGCTGCACACACCTGCACCTGCTTCTGTGTGTGGCCAGGCACATGTTTCTGCTGCACCTGTGAAGCCCTTCTTGTTCTGTTTTGCTTCAGCATCATTTTGGAGTATCCAGTCATGCCGGAGATTTTAGAGAACAGTCCAGACACAGCCCCTGCCTTCTCCCCACCCTGAAATTTTTGAGACACAATCCAGGCTAGTCACTTCACTGAGGCTGGGATTGGGTAAGTATAGGGCTGGGAATTGACTTGTGGAGCTTCTCCAGCCTGTTAAAATATTCCTAGGCTTTGGGAATTTCCTCTCTAGCTGGTTTTTCTTTAACTCATCTTTCCAGAAGCAGCCCAAGTCTCCCCAGAAGTGTTTCATGACTTAACCTGGCCCCTGTGTATAGCCACGATCAAGCTTTGACCCAGGAGTGAGGAGCCCAGGGTCATAATCCCGGCTCCTGTTCTACCTCACTGAGTGAGCGTGGGCCCATCTATTCTTCCTCTGGAGCTCAGTTTCTCCTTCTGCATGATGGGGGGGGTGGAGTGGAATGAGGAGGAAAGCATTAAATAAAGCTTGAAAGACCCTCCAGTCCCATATTTCTCAGGGTGTACCTCCCCAAGGACAGAACCAGACCATCTCCAGACACCTGTTCTGGTGTCCTCCCCCAGCCAGGCTGCCAACCCAGCCCCACTGGCAAAGGCAGAGTGAAGCAGTGGAAAGAGCAGCAACATCTGAATCAGAGAGAGCTGTGGGCACACAACGTGCATCTCGAAGTCAGGGATGGCACTGTCTGCATCTGTAACTGCCTACAGAGCCACTGCACAAACATTTACTGAGTCCAATCCAATCCATTCCTTCCCAATCACATAGCTTTGGGGAGACAACTGTGGATCTCCAAGCCTCATTGTCCTCCACTGCAAGACGGACATAACAGCTTGCCCCTGGTTACAGGTGGTAGCGAGGCTCCTTGAAGACACTGCCTGAGGAGGGACCAGCCCAGAGCCTCGCCAGGGGCCAGCCCCCCGCCCCCACCATCAGGCCTGCACTCTCACTCCGCTGGCCCAGGAGCCATGCTCCCTAGGGCCTGTGGGGTTGGGGAGGAAGAACTTGCCCCAGGTGCAGGATGGGGAGAGTGGACGGGGGAGCTGCACATGCCAGCATCCTGGCAAAGAACGTGGGCTGTTGAGCATAGCTTGCTTCTCCCTGTTACCACACCGAGGGCACCGCAAGGCTCTGAACTGGCAGATGGGATGGAGGGAGACAGGGAGATAAACTCTCATCCGCTCACCTACAGATACACCAATCCTAGCTCCAGAGGTCATTTCAGGAAGTGTCCACCGAGGGAAGGGAGCCCCTCTGCATCAGCCCTGGCAGCCCTCTCCAGGGACAGGTTGTTCCCCGCATCCTGCTGAGCTAAGCCCGCCTCCCTGGAGATTGTGTGTGGGTCCCAGCTCTGCTCTCTGCTGCCTGGATGCATTTGATCCTTCTGCTCCTGACAGCCCAGGACACGCTGACCAGCCAGGTGCCCTGCCTCTGCCCCTCACCTCCCAGGCTCCTCTGCAGGTCAGAAAGCAGAGCAGCTGTTGCTTCTATCAATGGACCCAGGTCGTCCTGCCTGCCCGGGCTTGCCCTGTGAGTCTAGGCGCATGTGTACACTCATCCCGGAAAAGCACATCTACCCTCTCCTGCGCAGGAGCTGCCGCCTCGTCTCTCCTGGGTCCCCATGGCTGCTTGAACTGCCCTGGAAGACGGAACAGGGGAAGGTGGGGGGGCCTGGGAGGACATGTCTCCCACTGAGAGCCCTTCCTCTTTCCCCTCCCCCTGCCTTCTGCCACTTTCCTATGTCAGGGCCATGCTGATGACACCAGAGAATCCATCAAATGCCACCCCCATGTCAGGTCATGTCACAACATAATTAAAGCATTAGATCTTCGTGATGAAGCCGTTGCCATCAATTCTGAGAGTGACTGATCCAATCTACAGAAAAGGGAAATTTCTCTCCGCCCGCCACAACCACCACAGCTGCCTTTCCCTCCCCAAGAAGGGAGATGGCACTGCTTGCTCCATGTGACTCCCGGCCTCAGCCTGGTGCCAGCAGCTGAGCCATGTGGGGGGCAGGTTGGCTGTGGGGTGCATACCCCTTCTGTCTCTGAGCCCGCTGGAAGCCGGCAGAGCCCATAGGCCTGGGGCCTCCTCCGGGCTCAGTCACTGAGTCATTGTGTGACCTTGGGAAAGATCCTTCCCACCTCTGGGGTTCAGTGGTCTCTTCTGTAAGTGGGCGGGGAGGGAAACGACTTGATCGTTAAGGACCACAGAGTGGCGGGCGCAGGAGCATGGGGCCAGATGACTGGCGCTAGCTGTGCAGCTGTGGTCACATGAGCCCTCTTCTCTCCTCCCCTGTCCTATAGGAAGGGGCGATGATTTATGCCTTCTGTGAAAATTAAAGGAGATGGAGAATGTATGGGCCTAGCACAAAGAAAATGTCCAAAATCTCAGAACCTCATCCCTATGTCCTTGGGCTCCTGGCAGGCTCCTGGGCCCAAGGTCAAGAGCCTAGATTTAGGACTGGGTTTTCCTTACTCATGACTGCTAAGTGTGGACACAAAAATGCCGGGTCTGCAGTGATAGAAGGCAGAGGAGATGGAGCAGGCAGAGACAGAAGAGCTGCCTGTGTCGTTTCTCAGATAACGTCACCATCAGGAGGTTCCATATAGTGGGAACAGGAGCCAGGCTCATGGGAACAAAGCGTCAGGGATAACACAGGAGAGAGAGAAGCATGGATGGGTCAAGACCATCGTGTATGACTGGCATGTCAGGAGAGGGGTAAGTAAGGGGGAAGTAGCCAGGAGTGGTGTTGCATGCCTGTAATCCCAATACTTGGGAGGCTGAGACAGAAGAATCGCAGGTTCGAGGTCAGCCTCAGCAACTTAGCAAAGCCCTCAGCAACTTAGAGAGACACTGTTTCAAAATAAAAAATAAAATAGGTCTGGGGATGTAGCTCAGAGGTGAAAAGAAAAAAAAAAAGAACTGGGAAGTCAGCCAGAGCCTCCCATCTGAGGCTGACAGGAGGCAGAGAGACCAGTCTGAGGCCATTGCAGTGACCTGAGCAAGAGATGACAGTGGGTTGGGAGAGTTTGAGGAGGAGTTGAGGGATAACTCCAAGATCTTTGGTCTGAGCAACTGGAAGAATGACCATTTATGGAGCTGCCAGTGATCAGGGGTAAGTAGACTGTCAGGGGAAGGTTGTCGGTGCTAATCAGGAGTTAACGCTGTGATGCCTGATCAACATCGGGCAGAAATGCTGAGCAAACAGGGATCCCACAAATCTGGAATTCGGAGTGGAGGTTTATGCTGAAGAATTGAACTTAGACTTGAGAGTCATCAGCTAATAGACGGTCCTAAGGCCATGAGCTTGGAGGAGATCCCCCGGGAGTTGGGATGGACAAAGAGAAGAGAGGCAGGACTGAGCCCTGAGCACCCACTGTAACATTAAGAAGGTGAGGGAATGAGGAGGAATGAAAACAGGCGGGGAACGGGAGATCAGGAAAGAAGAGAACGTCCAGGCCGGGGTGGAAGAGCGTTTCAGGGAGGAGGAAGTGATCACCTGTGTAAAGGTGCTGACAGCTCAGGGAAGAAGAAGATTGAGAACTGGTTGGTGACAATGTGGAGTAAATATTTGTTGAATGAATAAACAGGGAATGTATTGAAATTCCATCAACAGAACTAGGATGTCAGATGGAATCTGGGATGGGCCCTGGCCTCATGGGTAGATAGCAAGGTGATCCTAGATCAGCAGCAGCCAAACAGCTTTGAGGCCAAGTATCCAAAGGCCAGATTGGAATCCCTGAAGTCCTCCAGCCTCGGGCCAGGCAGGATGGGTCCTGGTAACTGGGGAGGAGAGCCACTGGGGAGGAGAGCCACTGCGGAGAATCTGGCAGCTATGGGGAGAGGTGGGCTGCAGAGGCCAGGCAGGGCCCAAAGGTTGAGTCCAGCCCACAGATTCAGGGCCAGAGGCAGAATTTAAATGCAAGAGTCTATCAAGCAGTGTTACGTGTCATGCAGAACCCAAAGGCACAAAACAAGGTTTTTCCTAGTGAGACCCGTGTCTAATAGGGGAGAGACCCAAGTGGATGGAGAGCCCTAGTGCCTGATACCGGTAGGTGTCAGCTCCTGGAACACAGATCCCACCAGGCCCCATGGAAAGAACATCCTGGCCGTTGAAGGGCTCTTTGGCTCATCTAGGTTTTGAGTCTCTGCTTGCTGGCCTCACTTGTTAATCCTCCTGTTTTGAGCCTCACCCTCAGAATATGATGAACTCTGGGGTTCGTGTAAGCCCTGACGCTTTAAGGCAATCATCCATACAGGCTCCTACAGCTGGGCTGCAGACCCTGACACAGCCCCTGGCTTTTCTGGACCTGCTTCCACACCAGTCCTATTGCAGTCCTGCTTTTCTTCCCCTCAGGCTCCTGACCTTCAGGCTCATAGAACGAGTTCCTCCTTACTAGGTGACCTCAGCCAATGGACCCCACTCTAGCCAGCCCCTCGGGCTCAATCCCTAGCACCCCAAATTGGTATAATTGAATCTGAGACTCATTTTCCCAACTCTGCCATTGGGTCTGCTCTACATGGAGCTGGTTCTTCCTGGCCACTTGGACTCTGCATTCAGCTCTGGGCTGCTCCCACCCCCATCCCCTGGAGCAGCACACCCACCCTGCTGACCCAGGCCCTTGGGTGGAAGACAGATGGTCTGTGCTCTAGTAGGAGAAAAACAATGGCTGTATGAGCGCAGAAGGGGGAAGGATTGATTCTAGCCCAGGGGCTCTGGGGCTGCTTCTGGTACATGGTGCGTTCAGGCTGGGAAGGGGGTTGGAGGAGTGCAGATATCACTGTGTGGTTGGGGCAAGGCATTCCCCAAGGAGGAGGGGTGAGCACGGGCAAAGAAGGAGATTTGAGGGAGCAGTCTTTCTGGGAAAAGAATTATTAGTGACGTACCTCTTGGGGTGGAGATGGGGCCCAGGAAGAGGAGGCTGGAAGGGGGGTGGGCAACAGCCACCAGCTACAGCCTGGAGGCTGCCAAGTATGGCTGTGAGCAGGAAGTCCCCATCTCCTCCCACTCCCACAGCCGGCTCTGGGACTGACCAGCTGCCTAGTAAGGATCTTTCCAGATGCCCAGGTCTGGTGTTCCTGGCTTCATGACCTGGCGCCTTCCATCCAGGACACCTAAATTGGTTTCCAAAGGCCAGGTCCCTCGGATTAAGATGGAGGCTGTGTGTTTGAATAATTCCTAGCTTACTGGCTAGAGCAGCCTGCATCTCCTCCTGTGCCTGGAGTCAGGGTTTTGGAGGTTTAGAAAATGAGATTGTAATCAGCAGCTTAAAGATGATCTTGGAAAGAAATCACATAAAGAAAGAGAAGCTGAAGATCGGGATGCCTGGCTTCTCCTCCCTGGGAGGCAGATGGGACAGAGGATGGGGGAGCATGTACAGACAACCTCGGGGCACAGGATCAGGATTGGGGTGGACCTTCAGGGCACTTGGTTACCCCTGTGCGGTGCCTCCTCCTCATCATCCTGTCCAACCTCTGAGTATACACCTACACTGATAGGATGCTCACTACCTCCTGAAGTGGGCCATTTCACCCTCTAACAGTTCGGCGTTCTCCAAAGCCCACATCTGTGGTCCATTCAAGGTCAGAGCTCTGTGTTCAGCCTCTGCAGAAATGATTCCATTTCCTTCTACATGCTACAGCTCCACAGAGGTTGGAGCATGGTAACTTCAACACCTGGCCTGAGAATTTTGAAGCCACTGGAACAACTTGGGGGCCACCCTGAGGCTTGGAGTCAGGTCTGGCATCTTGGGTCACCACTTGAGGCTGCAGAGCATGGCTATGCCTGTGTGTGCACATGCTCGTGGTTAGGGGTTTGCAAGTGTGCAGACTAGCCATGTCTGTGGATATAGAAAAGCATGACTCTTCATACGTGACTGGGCTGTGGTCCTGTGTGAGCACGTGGCCACGTGTGAGTATTCATGACTGTGGCCGGATGTGGGTAGGAGAGTTTGTGACAGCTTGTGAGTGCAGGGCTAGGCATACATGACAACGTCCGCAAGTATGAGTGTGTAAGTGGAATTTCGCACACAAAGGTCTTGCTAGGGCTGCATGTGAACATGGCCAGTCAGATATATGTGGGTGCGTGACTCTGGTTAGATTGTCTCTGAGTGTCTGGTTGTGACTGTGTGTGAAGAGAGTACGTGTGTGACAGATTGCAATTTAATGCATATGTGAGACTGTGTTCGTGACAGATTGCAATTTAATGTGTGCGTGAGACTGGATGAGGCTGTGAGTGTGTGAGACACTGGTTCCATGTGTGACTGCATGCCTGTGTATGCAGATGTGGTTGTGTGCACGTGCTTGGGTGTGTCTATGGAGCTGTGTCAGTAGGCGCTGATGGCTGCGTGTGCAATGGTGACTCTGTAGGTGTGTGGTGGCGCACTGTGTGTGTGTGTGTGTGTGTGTGTGTGTGTGTGTGTGTGACTCCGCTGGGCATGTGTGTGCATGCGTGTGTGTGGCTAAGTGCAAAGGAAGGTGCCTGCATGTGGGGGTGAAGGTGGGAAGGGTGAGGATGGTGGAGGATAGAAAGGGGACTCGCTCGAAAAGGTCTCCCCAACCCCATTTTAATCAGAAACGGAGCAGCTGTTAGTCTGAATAGACACTGCACAACGGCAGACGTCTTAATCTCTTCTGCATTGTGATTCACTCTGCGAAGCCCTATTACTCAGCTTTTGATAGGAGCTTACTTGTCTCAAGTGTTTTCATTATTGCCCTAATACTATCTATTAACATACTGGAGGGAGCTCGCTGCTGTCTGGAGCTGGCATCACTGGGCTTTTAAAGATTATGGGCCTTGCAAATACATAACATTTTACTGCCTTGCAGACGTAATTCATTGTGGGGGGGGGGACTCACGTAAATAGATAGGTAAATAGATAACTGAGCAGGAGAGAGAGGGCACTGGAGGGAGAAAGAGAGTCTATGATCCAAACATGGCTGTCATCTCCAGCTCAAATAATCCCCTTTCAGGAGGAGGGGCCAGACAGACATCTGTCTCATTTGGGGCAACTCTAGCTTCAAATCCTTCCTCTCCTGGTATCATGGGGCGGAGGTGTTTCCTAGGTCTCTCAGGACGGTAGACCCTGGGCTTCTCGGAGGGGTGCGCAGAGGTGCAAATAGGGGCAAGATGCAGGGAAGTGTGGGGTGGAAAGATCACAGGATTAGGAGTCAGGGGGTCCATGTTTGAACCCCAGTTCTTCAGATGATTTGCTGGGGACTTTTTCTCATCTCTGGGCCTCTTAGCTGCAAAATGAGGAGTCAGATGACCTGAAGAGCCAGCTCCAAAGGTCTCAGCTCTATACCAGCAGGTGCTTAAATCAGAAGGACCAGCATTTAACTCCATCAGCCTGGACTCCTGATTAAGAAGGGGCCAGAGCCATGGGCATATCAACATTCAGAAATGGCAAAAAGCAAAAAGGTCATCGAGTCTAACCGTCGCCTCTTCGGCATTCCCGTCGTGGGGATGCAGGCCTACAGTGATAAGGATCTCACTGCTTTCTTTTTCTTTTAACAAAATAAATTTCATTGGAATAATAGAAAGTGACCTAAGAAGACTACCTCCATAATTGCCCAAGAAAATTAGAAATCGTGGTACTGCTAGATGGGACAAATTTAAGGACTCTCTAGAAGATAAAGAGCAGACAGATTTAGCCAGGTGTGGTGGTGCACGCCTATAATCCCAGTATTTGGGAGGCTGAGACAGGAGGATCACAGGTTCAAAACCAGCCTCAACAATTCAGTGAGGCTCACATCAACTTAGAGAGACCCTGTTCCCCAATAAAAAAATAAAATAGGGTTGGAGGTGTAGCTCGGAGGTAGAATGCCTCTGGGTTCAATCCCCAGTACCCAAAACAGAAAGCAGATCAATTTATGGAAAAAACTAGAATGGTGACATCAGTGCAGAAAAAATTGGCTAGAGACGTAAACTGTCCTTCCCAACAGAACCTTGGAGAAACTCCAAGTACCAGGAACAGGGAACAGGTTATGGCACAACCATCAGGTAAAGAACTGCTGATTAAACAAGTAGACCGGCCAGCCCCTTCCTCTCGCAACACACACAGAAGGTCTGGTTGTGGCTTTTGTCCCTGATATTAAAACCTAGTGACTGCTTTCTGAACAAAATAATAGATCACCCTAGGAGGTATGGCAAACTGTCATACCAAGTATCTACATGCTGGCAGAGACCCTTCCCTATTGACTCACCACTCAGCAATACCACTTGCTTGGGCCAATGGGACATTAGCGAGCATGATGGAAGCAGAGGCTGGGTCAGCGCTTACACGCTGGGGCTTGTCCCCGGGGAACCCACCATTCAGCCACCATTCTGTAAGGACTTTCACCCTAGCCTCCCAGAGAAAGAGGCTCTGGGGATACATATATATAAAAAGCCATATGGAGAAAGAGGCCACCTAGTGGAGAAATGAGGTGCTTCAGCCGACTGCCCGCACCAAGGCCCCATACTTGTAAGTGAAGCCTCCTAGGCCTTCCAACACAGAATAGCCTCCAGCTGAATGAGCAACACCAGCCTGGCTAGCCCAGTGCCGTGTGGAACAGAACAGTAAGTCCAGAAGTCCACAGAGTCATGAGAGATAACAAACCGTTGTTGTTTTGGTACTGGGGTTTGAACTCAGGGGCAGTCTATCTCCGAGCTACACCCCCAGCCCTTGTAAAAATTTTTCTTTTTCTTTTGAAACAGGGTCTCGCTAAGTTGCTAAGGGTCTCAGTAAGTTGCTGAGGCTGGCCCTGAACCTGCAATCCTCCTGCCTCAGTCTCCCTTTGTTGTTTTTTTTGTTGTTGTTGTTGTTTTGCGGTACCATGGAATTGAACCCAGGGGCGTTTTACCTCTGAGCTACATCCCCGGCCCTATCTTTTATACTTTATTTTGAAACTGGGTCTCACGAAGTTGCAGAGGGCCTCACTAAGTAGCTGAGGCTGGCTGCGAACCCAGATCCTCCGGTCTCCGCCTTCCCAAGTACTGGGATTACAAGCGTGCACCACCACGCCCGGCTCCCTTTGTTGTTTTAAGGCACAAAGTTATACCAAATGTCTGCAATGGATGTGGGAAGGAGGAAAAAAAGCAAAGACAGTGAGACAGTTCAAGATTTCACACACAGAGTGAAGTCTTCCTTACTTTGGCAATCATGAAGGTCCCCCACCTACCTGTGTGTGCTGCCTCACTCTTCCTAAAGGGAAGCTTCCTGTCAAGGAAAAGGCCCATCCTAAAAGCAAGTCCACACACCTGTGAAGGAAACTCACCTCCGTCTCCTAAATAAGTTAATCAACCTAGTTTTTAACTTATAATCCAGAAATGACCATGGAGCATCAGGTGTTTGAGGCAAATCCACAGCATGAGAAAGAACAATTATGAAAAAATAAAATATTCACCCTAGAGCAAATGGAGATAATATAGGAGACAGAGGGGGACTTTAAAAGAATTCTAGGTTGTATACTCAGAGAGAGCCAAAGAAATTTGCTTTTATAAAATAAGAATAGATTGCTATGGAGAAGAAACAACCAAAGAAGAAGAAATCATCCTTGAAAATTAAAAGCAAGAAGATAAAGTCAAGGAAAACCTCTAGAAGGTGCAGTGAAAATACAAAAGAGATACAAAATATGATAAAATACAAGACCTAATATTTACCTTATAGAAATTCTAGAGTGAGATAACAGAGACTAGAGGTAATAAAATAATTTAAAACATAATTTTAAAATATTTTCCAAAGCTAGAGAAAGATCTGAGTTCTCCACTTATAAAAAGACTCACCAAATGCTAAGCAGAAAATACTAAAAAGACACACATCCTGTGACATTTCTAAATTACAAAATAAAAACAAAATTTTCAATGCTTCTGGATTTTTTAACCTGAAATTCTATATCAGCCAAACTATCAAACATGAAAACAAATCCAAGATATTTTCAGATAATAAGGGACAAAGAAAATTTACTATCCATTCACTCCTTCTGAAAAAATAATTATGTGCTTCAGAAAAACAAAAAAGGAATTCAAGAAAGAGAATGTCATGGGAGTACAATTTTTTAAAGAAACCAGTACATATCTAAGAGTCTAAATAATAAATAAAAATGAATCTATAAGACTTCATACAGTTTTAAAGAAATGACTTCTTTTAAAAGTATAGAAATAATGCAAAATAATAACATTTGGCAACTAGGTTTCAACAAAATATGAGAGGTAGGAGGAAGTTTAAGACAACCCTGGAAGAAAAAAGTGCTTAAATAACTTTAAAGATGTAAAGCACTAGTAAAAAAAAAAAATACATGTAACTTACTGGCAAATAGAGAAAATAGAATAAAGAAAACTTGATCAATCAAATAAAAAGCAAGGAGGAAATCTCAACATATCAGAAGTCATAATAAATATGAGTGGGTTAAACCCTCCCACTAAACTATAGAGACTCTTAGAATGGATGACAGAACTCTCAACAACCTACACAAGAATATGAGTATATACTCATGTCCACACACAATTCAATCATTTTAAAGAGTCACATTTAAAACAATATAACACACAAAAGATTAAAAATAAAAGAATGGAAAATGAGTATCTGCTAACAAAACAAAATGAAGGTATAGAAATATTAGTATCGAGTTAAATAGAATTCAAAATAATAGCACTACATGGAACAAAGAGAGATACTTTATGAAAGGCACAATCTATCCAGAAGATACGACAATGGAGTGAATTTTGTATTAAACAGCAGAGTATTAAAATATAGAATTAGTTTCAGAATTCCAAAGAGAAAGTGCCAAACAAGCAATGATGCTTGATTTTTACATACCTGCTCAGAAATTGACAGATCAAGTAAACAAAAATAAGTAAAGTCAGGAGAATTTGAATAGTGTAATTTGTTTTATTTGAGACATATATAAGCAAATGTACTGAAATGAAGATTTATATTGCTATGGTTTGAATGCATCTCCCAAAGGTCATTTGTTGGGAACTGAATCCCCGACACAAAACTTTGAGTGGTGGGTCCTTTAAGAAGTGATAGGTCATGAGGGCAGAGACTTAGTGGGGTAATGCCATTCATTATCTTGAAGTTGTGTGAGTTCAGCCCCTCCCTCCTCACCATGTGATGCCTTCCTCCAGAAGGCCCTCCCCAGATACAGTCCTTGATGGTGGACTTCCCAGTCTCCAGAACAATGAGCCAAATAAATTTCTGTTTATTGTAAATGACCCAGTGTGTGGTGTTCTGTTATAGCAGCACGAATGGACTAAGACATGGATGTACACATTCTTTTTTAATACCTAGGGTGAATTTACAAAAATAGACCATTCATTAAAACTGGCTAGTCAAAAAATAAATAAATAAATAAATAAACAAACCAACAAACCATGGCATCCAAGAAATGGAAATCATATAGACTACATTTTATGACTCCAATGTAAAAAACTAGAATCAATGACAAAAGAGTAGCAAAATAATATGACAAAAACTCGACAACATGGAAATTCAACGCTATTCTATATAACTCTCAGGTTAAAGAGAAACTCAAAATTGAAGTGATAGATTATTTTATAAATGCATGACACTGAGAGCACTGAATAATGATACCAATTGTCAAGGCCAATGCAGTACTTATAGAAAATGTATAGCCCTGAACACATTTATTACAAAAGAGGAAAGAGAACAGAATATAAGCAGCTGGAAAAAAGAAAACTAAAACGAAAAAACTATAGAAAGAAAGAATTAATAGAGATAAAAGCAGAAATTAATGAAATGGGAAACAAATGTAGACTTGGTAAATAAAACCAAATGCTGGTTCTTTCATTTATTCATTATCCACAGAAAAAAAATCAGATCATAGATCTACTTCTGAAAATGGCATTGGGCCCAGGATGGGCTTAAGGGTGAGTTTTATCAAACTTTCAAGGAACAAATAACTTCTGCTATTTAAATTGCTATAGAGTATAAAACAAAGACAGAACACTTCCCAACGCATTCTGCTGGGCTGGTTCAACTACAGTAGGCATCTGTTGTTTTTGCTCTTGGTGCTACTTCATCCCTCTAGTGACCACACCCTGATTTTCCTCGGAGGAAACCCTCTCCATCCCACTCTGTGGCTATGTACTTCCAGGGACACTGACACCCTCTCTAATCCCAAGGCTGAGCCCACAAGCCTCATCCAGCTTTGCTTTTTCCCAACCACTTTGAAGGATTCAGGGATGGGTCTGTGATCCAGCCAAGGACAATGAAACCCAAGAGATTTTTCAGTGACTTCCAGAAAGAAGTTGCTCTTGAGACTAAGGCTACAGGTCCTGGAGCAGCCATTTGCTGCCATGTGGAGTCTGAGACCAAAGCTGATGCAGGGGCAAAGCGGACACAAGGCAGAGAGAAGAAGAGCATTGGTTTCAGCATTTGCCCTAAGTGTCCCCTCTCCCCATGCCCTTCACCATACCGACCCAATGTTTAAATCAAACTGTCATCTTCAACTGAAGCTGATGTGCCAAAGCCAAACAAAGGTACGCACAGGACGTATTAGCCTGATCACATTACATGACTAGATGACCCATAAATAAAATGGTGGCCAACTTGACCTAGCTACACTTTACAGAACTGATAAATCAAGACCAAATAGGTTTCATCCCAAGAGTCAAGCATCAATTTTAACATTGCAAGCTAAACTTTCTTTTTAAATTCACTATAGAGATACAGTAAAGAAAGAAAACAAAATTATCATCTTAATAGATGATAAAAAATTGTAAGAAAGCTTCCTTTACCAGATACGGGTGCTGGGACAGTCATTTTTTCATGTGTCTGTGTGGCTAGGCGATAGTCCCAGTTATTCAGTCAAACGCTAATGTAGGCATTGCTGTGGGGATATTTGGTAGCTATGATTAAAGTCCATAATCAGGTGATTTTAACTGAGGAAGCTTACCCTCAATATTCTGGGTGGGCCTGATTCAATCAGCCAGAAGGCTTTGCAAGCAGAACCAAGGCTGTCAAGAAGAAATGCCACCCCCAACTACTGTTTCAGCTCAGGCCCTTCTTGGCAGCCTACCCTAGAGGTTTAGGACATGCCTAGCCAGTCCACACAATCACATAAACCAATTCCTTGCAATAAATCTCTCTCTCTCTCTCTCTCTCTCTCTCTCTGGTATTGGTGATTAAACCCAGGGGCATTCTACCTCTGAGACCTATTTTATTTTTCATTTTGAAACAGGGTCTCACTAAGTTGCTGAGTGTCTTGCTAAGTTGCTGAGACTGGCCTCAAACCTATGATCCTCCTGTCTCTATCTCCCAAGTACTGAGATTACAGGCGTGTGCCACCATGTCTGGCTCCAGTAAATCTCTTAATATCTATCTCCTGGTAGTTCTGTTTCTCATAGGATGATGACTGATACAGAACTCTAACTGCAGCAAATATGGTATAGACCTGCACACTCCAGGAAACATTCCTTCTTAGCCAGGTACAAGGCAAAATGACTACCATGACCAACAAAAGGGATGGTCAGAGAGGATTTTACTGGGAAGATGCAGGAGGCTGAATAATGTCCCTCCCCCCAAGTTGTCCATGTCCTAATCCCCAGAACCTATCTATATTTTCCTAGCATGGCAAAAGAGACTGCTGATGTAATTAAGTTAGACATCGTGAGGGGACAGAGGATCCTGGATCATCCAGGTGGTCCCAGTGCAATCATGAGAGTCCTTTGAAGGGAAAAGAAGGAGGCAGGAGAGTCAGTCAAAGAAGATGAGTGATGTGACCACCAGCCAAGGAATGTGGGCTGCTTCTATAAACTGGAAAAAGCAAGGAAATAGATGCTCCCCTGCAGCCTCCAGACGGAATGCAGCCGTGCCAACCCATTTCACACTCCTCATCTCCAGAAGGGCAATCTGTGTCACCTTAAGCCACTAAGTTTGTGGCAATTGGTTACAGTCACAATAGGAAACTAGCCAGATATGGTGACACAAACCTATAATCCCATTACTTGGGAGGCTGAGACAGGAGGATCACAGGTTCAAGGCCAGTGCAGTAACTTAGCGAGACCTTGTTTCAAAATAAAAAGGGCTGGGTATGTAGCTCAGAGGCAGAGCATCCCTGGGTTCGATCTCCAGTACCCTTCCCTCCCCTCCCAGGAAACTACTACAGAAGTATTTGAATATTTGAAGACCTAGGGGAAGAGAAGGTGCAAAACGTGAAGCTATCTGGGAGAATAGACAGAAGGAAGAGGAAGAGCTCCTGTGGTGGAATGCTAGAGGAATACAAAGAGCAGAAAGCACTAAGCAGCTGAACCCAGAGGGAGGGACCAGGAGGTGGGCACGGAGGAGTGACAGGGATAGTCAACTCGCCAGGGGTCTTGTAAGTGATTGTAAGGGCTTTGGCTTTGACTTTGAAGGAAACGTAAAGCCTTTTGAGAGCTGAGAGCAGAGAGGTGTCCAATTCTACCTTCATTTTACTTTTTTTATTTTTTTGGTACTGGTGATTGAACCCAGGGGCATTAAACCTCTGAACTACACCTCCAGCCCTTTTATTTATTTATTATTTATTTATTTATTTATTTATTTATTTTGGTACTAGGAATTGAACACATGGGTGTTCCACCTCCAAGCTACACCCCCAGCCCGATTTTATTTATTTTTTTTATTTTGAAACAGGTTCTCACTAGGTTGATGAGACTCTTACTACTTGCTGAGGCTGTCCTCAAACCTGCAGTCCTCCTGTCTCAGCCTCCCAAGTACTGGGATTACAAGTGTGTGCCACCACGTCCATTTTGTTTCATTTCATTTCATTTTGAAACAGAGTCTAAGTGGCTGAGGCTATCCTCAAATCTGTGATCCTCCTGTCTCAGCCTCCCAAGTCCTGGGATTACAGGCATGCACCTCATGCTCAGCTTTGACCTTCATTTTAAAGGACCACTCACTCTGTCTTCTGTGAGTGATCAGGAGGAAATTTGTCATAAAGCCACCAAAGTTCAAACCTCAGGATTCCACTCTTGCACAGGCTCCGTGGCAGACCACAGCCATATGTTTGATAAAATCTGTAAAAGGCATTTTAACCAAAATTTGTAGAGACTCTTTGATCTCTTTCTTGACTTTTCTGTGTATCTCCTCTTGATGCTGAAATGGCCCCAGGCATTTTTGGGATCCAGTTAGAGAACTGAGTTGGGAGCCGGGTGTGGTGGCGCATGCTTGTAAACCCAGTACTTGGGAGGCTGAGACAGGAGGATGGCAGGTTCATGGCCAGCCTCGGCTACTTAGTGAGGCCCTCTGCAAGTTAATGAGACCCTGTTTCAAAATAAAGAATAAAAAATAGGGCTGGGGGTGTAGCTCAGAGGTAGAATGCCCCTGGGTTCAATCCCTACTACTGCCAAAAAAAAAAAAAAAAAGAACTGAGTTGGGGACACCTTTATTTGAGCTTAGTGGGATATATGTGTGTGGTTCCCAGTTCTTTCCACATTACTGGAAGTTATTGCCAGCTGTCCTGGAGCAAAAATGTCTTCCAGGAATCCTCCTCCCACCCACTCCGCTGCCATGCAGGGATCTTGATGTGAGATTTAATTGAGTGTTGTCAGTTCACAGAAATTTTTAAAATTAGTCACTACACGTGAAAACTTGAAAAGCCCAGACATTTTAAGCTCATATATAAAGGAAACTTGATCAAACTTTCCCAAATTTGACAATTCCAAAATTTTACTCACCTTTACCAATAACAAGTTGTGACTCCTCCTTAGGAACTTTTCTAAACAATAACAAAAAACTTTAATCAACTATAGTAGAGAAGACTTTGTGTTCTTTCTATTGAAAAATTTAATACAAGCTGGGTGTGGTGGCACATGCTTGTAAGCCCAGTACTTGGGAGGCTGAGACAGGAGGTTCGCAGGTTTGAGTCCAGCCTCAGCAACTTTGTTAGACCCTGTTTCAAAATTAAAAATAAAAAAGGCTGGGGTATAGTTCAGAGGTAGAATATCCCTGGGTTCAACCCCCAGTACCACACACACACACACACACACACACACACACACACAAATCAGGACATATGAACCAGTGAGCAAAGAAAATGAAGCCCAGAGCCGGGCTTGATGGCACACACTTGTAATCCCAGTACTTGGGAGGCTGAGACAGGAGGATCGCAGGTTCATGGCCAGCCTCAGCTAATTAGTGAGGCCCTCTGCAACTTAGTGAGACTCTTTTTCAAAGTAAAGAATAAAAAAATAAGGCTGGGGGTATAGCTCAGAGGTAGAATGCCCCTGGGTTCAATCCCCAGTTCCACCAAAAAGAAAAAAAAAGAAAAGAAAATGAAGCCCAGAAATATATGGGGAAAACTAATATAATAATAGGCCAGTCTGTTAGTAAAAAAGATTGTTGTTGTTTTGTGTCCTGGATTATGTCAAGACATTTGTGGTCCTATGTGCTTTTTAAATGTTTGTAATGAGCCGAGCGTGGTGGCGCACGCTTGTAATCCCAGTACTTGGGAGGCTGAGACAGGAGGATCCGGGTTCGCGGCCAGCCTCAGCTACTTAGTGAGGCCCTCCGCAACTTAGTGAGACACTGTTTCAAAATAAGGAATAAGAGCCGGGTGGGCGTGGTGGCGCACGCTTGTAATTCCAGTACTTGGGAGGCGGAGACGGGAGGATCCGGGTTCGCGGCCAGCCTCAGCTACTTAGTGAGGCCCTCCGCAACTTCGTGAGACCCTGTTTCAAAATAAAGTATAAAAAATAGGGTCAGGGGTGTAGCTCGGAGGTAGAATGCCCCTGGGTTCAATCCCCGGTACCACACACACACACAAAAAAAAAAAGGAATAAAAAATAGGGCTGGGGGTATAGCTTGGAGGTAGAATGCCCCTGGGTTCAATCCCCAGTACCACAAAAAAGCTTGTAATTTGCCATTATTTCTTTTTTTAATCCTAAATCAATATTTACTTTTATGCCTAATTTAGAGGGGTTTTTTTTATCTTTTAACTTTTTTCTTTATGAGAACTCTCAAAATTGCGTATGTTTTGGGCTCCACAATACCTGGATCTGTCCTGGGAAAAAATAGCGAATGTGCAAGGTCCTCTGCTAATCCTGGGCATCTTCCATCAGATCCATCTTGCACCTTTCTCCTGCTCTGCTATCTACAGTGGGGACGTGTCCCTGAACCCTATTGCCAAGGACCCTATTTCACCCAATTTGTACTCCCACAAGCACAGGAATCCAGTTGTTCCACTTCCACTTGATAGCATCACAGCCCTTTTTATTTTATTCATTCTGATCAATGTGTCATGGTGCCCCACCTTTCATTCTTTTGTTGACAAATAAGGTTGACATTCTTTCCATACATCTAATGACCATTTGGATATTTCGTTTTGTTAAGTGGGTGTTCAAGTGTTCTGAGGATTGAGGAGAAGGTGCTGAATGGGGAGGTGGGATAGTGAATGGATTAGGGACATTGGTCCTTACCTGCAGTGCTACGGGGCCACTTGAGCTTAGTGGGTATGAATCTGAGACTGATCAACCCATCATGTGTTTTTCTCCATGCTCATTCGGTTGCACAGAAGAAACAGGGAGCGTGTGGACAGCTGGAGTCAACCAAGCTTGAGAGTTGCCTGAGTGAGTGCGATGAAGCAGGTGAGGGGCACAGGCCTTGAGGAGGTGTGCAAGGAAGCCATGTTGATGACCCATGGAATCTAAACCGGGTAGGCTGGGAAATAAAGACAGTGAAAATACAGAAGGGAAACTGGAGTACAGGTCCTGGTTGGGCGAAGAACTGTCAGAATAGAAGAAAAAGAGGAATGAGTTGGAAAATTTAGAGGTGGTCATCTAAGAGGTGAGTTGTTTAAATTGAGGTCTGAGGTGGTAGAGCTGCTGGTCATGCTCGGGTCTGTGACACGGTGACAGTTCTGAGTGGACGAGGTGGTGGAGGCCCAGGCTGTAGTGGAAGAGGAAATGAAGGGACCAAGAGACCGAATGTCTTAGTTCATGTTGTGCTGCTATAATAGAATGCCTGGGTCTGCATAAGTATTTGTGCAGATATTTATTGGTCCACAGTCCTAGAGACTGTGAAGTCCAAGATCAAGGCGCTGGCATTTGGCGAGGGCCTTCTTGCTGTGTCATCACGCGGTGGAAGGCGAGAGAGCAGGAAAAAGCACACCCCCTTTTACAGGCCCTTTTTATAACAGCATTAATCTATTACTCACCTCAACCCCATTACCTCCTAAAGGCTCCACCACCCAACACTATCACACTGAGGATTAGACTTCAACCTATGGATTTTGGAGAGGACACAACATTCAAATCATAGTGTCACGGTATTCAAAAGAGGATCTATCTGAATGTTGAAATCACCAAGAATTGTGACTGAATTAGAGTTGGAGAGAGGGCATTATAATTTACCAGCAGCAAGTATTAGCATAGGAATAAATATATAGAACAAAGGACCCACCAGAGTTGACTAACACCTCATTTGTACACAAGAATTCACTATTTATTTATTTATTTATTTTTGTGGTACTGGGGATTGAATCCAGGGGCATTCTACCTCCGAGCTACACCCCCAGCCCTATTTTTTTGTGTGTGTGGTACTGGGGATTGAACCTGGGGGCATCTTACCTCCGAGCTACACCCCCAGCCCTATTTTTTATACTTTATTTTGAAACTGGGTCTCATGAAGTTGCGGAGGGCCTCACTAAGTAGCTGAGGCTGTCCACGAACCGGGATCCTCCAGTCTCTGCCTCCCAAGTACTGGGATTACAAGTGTGCGCCACCACGCCCGGCCCCAGCCCTATTTTCTATTCTTTATTTTGAAACAGGGTCTTGCTAAGTTGCGGAAGGCCTCACTAAATTGCTGAGGCTGGCGGCAAACCTGAGATACTCCTGTCTCAGCCTCCCAAGTACTGGGATTACAAGTGTGTGCCACCACACCTGGCTCAGAATTCACTATTTAAATAGGATATTTCAAATTAGGGAAAAAAGGATGAGTTATGCCATAAATAGTGTTGGAACCCTGTCTCTCCAGTGAGAAAATAATAAAATTGTTCCCCTGCTTCATATCATCTACAAGATTAATTTTTAAGTGGAGTAAAAGAGCTAAACATTAAAATTATATAATTACTAAAAGAACATAAAATATTCTTATAATATTGGGATGGGAAAGTTTTTCTAAGATATGAGATCACAGACAATGGTAGTAGTTGATGTTTATTGAATGGGGTCCTATGGTGGTCACCATTCCAAGTACTTTTAATGTGTATTAATTCACTTAATCCTATGCAGCAGGTACTCTTATCTTTATTTTACATAAGAAAACCAAGGCAGAGAGAGGTTAGGCTATTTGGCTAAGTAACACAACTAACTTCAGAACGGTATAAACAACACAAAAATATATGCATGTATATATTCTACATGACAATATAAAGTTCTACACAACAAAAGATAAATAGGTAAAGTTTAAAGAAAAAGGACAACTGAGAGAAATACTTATATTATAAACTATATACCTTTTTAAAAACAGTTTTATTAAGGTGTGATTGACATACAATATACTGCATGTATTTAAAGTGTAAAATTTGATGAGTTTTGACATAACTATACACCTGTGAAACCATCACCACAATCAAGAATGAACATACCCATCACCCCTAAAAGTTATTTATAACTTGCAAACTATTTCCATATCATACATACATAAGGAGTTCTCACAAATCAATAAGGCAAAAACATAAAAATGGGCAAAGGCTATAAACAGGAATTCACAGTTCAAGACATACAAATAGCTAATAATCATAAAAAGATATGCACAGCGTCAGTAATAGTGCTGGGGATATACGTTAAAATGATGACAGCATTTTAACCTGAGTGATAGAACTTGGCAAGGATTGAAGCTAACCCAAGTTGGTGAGAGTGTGGATACATGGATCTCTTATAAACTGCAATGGCAATAGGTGTTCACATACATCTTCCCAGAATAGGGTAGATATACTGCACATATAAAATACACATACCTTTATTCCTCACACACAGCTCAAATTTCTAGGAATTCATCCTTCAACAATACTCATACAATATATCCCAACGTGTAATGCAGCATCCTAAATAAGACAACATTGAAATACTGGAAGTGGGGTATCCCAAAATTACCATTAATGACTAATTAATGTTTAAAATGGTATATTCTTTTGATAGACATCACCTGTCTATCAAAAGAATAAGTGAGATTTCTATGTACCAAAGGGAAAAGGAGAATCTTACTTTTAAAAAACCGTGTGTATAAAAAATTTTTGCCTCTTACTCGACATATTTTTTAATTATTTCAATTCTCAACAAATAGTTTTAAAATACACCAGAATGCAAAAAGTAGTGCATGCTTGCAGATAAACAAATTCACGTAATACAGAACCATACAGAGGAAGATATGTACATCCTTCCCACATTTATTAATCCATAAAGCAAGCCAAGTGCTAATTGTATGCCAAAGATGAGAAAACATTGCCCCATGTGCAGAGAGCTTGCCCTCTATTAGAGAAGAAAAAGCAAGTGTGTTACCTGAAAGTAAAAAGCAATACCTAATTTAGACTGGGAGGGGAAAGGCCTCTTTGGGAAAGTGAGAGCTGAAGCCTGAAGGATAAATAAGGGTTGCTGGACAATGAACAGGGAAGAGTCCACGAAGAGGGAGCAGAGCGTGTGAAGGCTGGAAGTTGGCGGGAGGACAGGTGTACAGCGCACAGGCACACTGGAAGCCAGAAACCGACCCAGGAAAGAGCTTGGAGACTCATTAGACATAAGGGGACCCGTGAGAGAAAAGAGGAGCCTGGATTTCTTTAACTCTGTTAGCCTCAGGACTGTGTGATTTATATTCAGGAAAAGTCACCTTGTTTAGGTAGGCGATTTGATGAATTTTGACAAATGTGTGTACAGTCATGAGACCACCACCACCAGGCAAGTCATAGAACATTTCCATCACCCCAGAAAGTTCCCTTGTGTCCCTTTGTCCTCAAGCCCTTTCCCAATTCCAGCCCCTGCAACCACTGATCTGTTTTCTATGACTACGGTTTTGCCTTTTCCAGAGATTGTCATAATGGACTCACATAGAGCCTTTGGGGCTAGTTTCTTTTACTCAGCATAATGCTTTTGAGATTCATCTTTGCAGATGTATCTATTGGGTACTTATTGCTGAGAAGTCTATTATTGTGTGGATGCACCAGAATTAGTTTACTCGATGGACATTCGGGTTCGTTTGTTTGGTTGGTTTTCTGGTTTGGGACTATTATGAAAGATGCTGGGGACATTTATGAACCAGCCTTTGTGTGGATGTATCGTTGCATTTCTCTAGAGTAAATACCTGAGAGTGGAATTGCTGGATCATATGCAAAGTGTATGTTTAACTTCATAAGAAGCTGCCTAATTGTCTTCCAAAGTGGCTCTACCGCATTGGGTTCCTGCCAGCAATGTGTGCAAATTCCAGTTGTTCTCATTCTCCCCAGCACTTGACATAATCGGTTTAAAAAATTATTATTACTTTAGCTATTCTAATAGTTGTATAATAATGCCCATTGAGCTTTTATTCTGCATTTCCCTAATGATTAATGCCATTGAGCACATTTCTGTATGTTTATTTACCATCCATATTTCTTCTTTAGCAAAGTGAGCCTCAGAACCTTTAATTCACATTAAATTACTTATAAAAGCTCCAAAATATTAAATAATAATAAATGGGTATTTTAAAAGTTGGGAGTCCTAGCTGCTTGTCTCCCTCCCAAGCCCAGACCTTTGAGAGGTATATTAATCCGTTTTTTCTTACTATAACAAAATATCAGAGGCAGGCTAACTTTATAAAGAAAAGAGGCTTATTGAGCTCACAGTTCTGGAAGTTCAAAGCACCATGCTGGCATCAGCTTGGCTCCAGTGAGGACCTCATGGCTGTGGCATCACAACCACAGGAGCACACGCAAGAGGAAGAAATCACACCTCAAAACAGGAAGCAGGAGAGGCCGGGTGGGGCCAGGCCCAGGCTGGATAACAACCCTCTCTTGAGAATTTACCAGGGTCCCATGAGAAATACCTCAGTCCCTTTGGCGGGCATGGCCCCAAATGACCTAAGAGCTCTCACTGGGCCTCTCCTCAATACTGCCACACTAGGGACCACGCCTCCACCACATGAACCTTGAGGGACACATTCAAACATAGTCAAACTATAGCGAGCACGCCCCACAGAGCAGCCTTCTCATCACCAGACTAGGACATTGCTAGCCAGTCTCCAAAGATGGCTCCCCAATGAGCCATAACTTCCAGGCTCCACGCCCATGTGAATCCCCCCCATGCTGAATCTGGGCTGACCCTGTGTAACCAAGAAACCGCAGCACGAGTGGCCCTCTGACCTCTGAGGCTAGAGCAGAAGAAGCCAGAAAGCATCCGCGTTGGTCCTTCCGCAGGCTCGCTCTGGGAGAAGCCAGCCATCATGTAAAAAGTCCAGCTATGCAAAGGCCACTGTGCCACGAGAGAGCTCAAGGTGGCCCTGTAGAGAGGCCGCATGCAGAGCCAGCCCTAACCGCGTCATTCCACCCAGGCACCGGCCATGGGAGTGGGGTCACCATCTTGAATGTCCCCTCCAGTCAGGCCTTGGGATGACTCCAGCCCCAGCCGCCCTCTGCCTGCACCCCCACCGGAGTCCACAAGGTGAAACTGCCTGTCAGAGTCAACCTCAGGACCACTAGAGATAGTAATCAATTGTCCTTTTAAGTCCCTGAGTTTAGGAGGCGTTTGTTACACGGCGACAGGTAACGGGAACACAGATGGTGCCCAGGGTTGGGGTCAGCTGACTTGGAAGACGGTGGATCATCCTTGAGACTGGGAACGAGGCAGAGGGCCGCTGGTTGTCACGTTTCTTCATTTTCCTTCTATGCTCAAACTCCCCATCCTTGCACTGTCAGTGCCAGAATCGTGGGTGGCTACAAGAAAACGGAGACTGGCAAGAAACAGGAACTGGGAAAGTCAAAGCAGATGCCAGGCCCAGGAATGAGCCCAACTCCAACAAAATAGGAACAGCAATTCCTTGTACGTCCACAGTCCTTTACAGTTTCTAAAGCACCCCAAAATGTGTTCTCTTATTTGACCCTCCTGTCAGCCAGGTGAGGGCAGCATCACTGTCCCCATTTAAGGAAAAAAAAAAAACAGGCTCAGGAAAATTAAGAGTTGTAGGCAGCACAGCCCTGGTACCGTGCATGCTGGGAGGAGAAAGAGAACCAGGGAAATTCAGACCTGACTGACAGGGTGGGGACTGGAGAGATACATGGCTTAGTGGAAGAAGCTGGCAAAGGCAAAGCCCCAGCTTTGTTATTTACTGAGCACCAGCTGACACGGGTATTTTACACACCTCATCCCATTTACTCTTCCTATAACCCTGTAAGGCAGATACGTCACTGCCCCCATTTTGCACCGGATCTCTGGCACCAACACTCGCCACACCAACCCACCTGTCTTCACACTGGTTCCGGGGCTGGAACATAGTGCCTGGAGATGAGCACAGGGTTCTGTCTGGCCTCCTTACCACCACCACCACCCCCCGTGCACACCGGTGTCCTTACTGCCCTTGAACCCATGATAGTCGCACTGTTTCTGTGCTCAGAAACCATCAGGAGCCTCCGACAGGCCACGATCCTCATCAGTCCCCCACCCACAAGTCCTACCCAAAAAGCTTAGGATCAAGCCGGTCCCTAGTTGTGGGGATTCATTCATTCATACATTCAACAGATATTTATCAAATGCCTACTAATTGCCAAGCACTGTTGAGGGCGGTGGCAGAGTGTATAGTACAATAGACATTTTCCTTGAGCTGAAGGAGCCGGCAAGCTAGCAAGGTATAGCAACAACAAAGAATTATATGTTCCTTAAATACACCAAAGAGAGCCGGGCGTGGTGGCACACGCTTGTAATCCCAGTACTTTGGGAGGCGGAGACCGGAGGATCCGGGTTCGTGGCCAGCCTCAGCTCTCTCTCTCTCTCTCTCTCTCTCTCTCTCTCTCTCCCTCTCTACTTAGTGAGGCCCTCCGCAACTTCGTGAGACCCGGTTTCAAAATAAAGTATAAAAAATAGGGCCGGGGGGTGTAGCGTGGAGGTAGAATGCCTCTGGGTTCAATCCCTGGTACCGTAAAAATAAATAAATAAATAAATAAATACACCAAAGAGATTTACCAAGAACTAGGGGAATGTACTGCAGAATGAGGTGCAGGAAGTAGGGGGATAATAAGAGAAAATTGAAGGAGAGCAGCATGTGCAAAAGTCCTGAGACAGGAAGAACCACATAAGCAAGGAAAGGAGAGGAACTCCAGACGAGGCCTACAAAGCAGAAGCCAGGCGTGTGCTCCAGAGCCCCAGGGGAGGATCCTGATTAGCATGAGGCAGTACTGGCATCCCATCCCCCTTGCCAATGATTGATTTAGGCACAGGCATGTGGGGAGGAACCTGATTAGCATCTGAGAAAGAGTTCTCCTCAGGGACACCCAGAAGGAGCATGTCTTTTCTTCTGCTGAACATCATGGTGTCTGGATGGGATGCCTGGATTTGGGGCTACCCTCTTGTGACCAGGAGGGGAGCCAGTCTAACGACAGAATGAAAGCACTCAGGGTAGCAGCAAAAGACAGCAAGAATGGTTGTTATTGATGACATTACTGAGCCACCATGGAGGGGCTCTTTCTTCCTCTTGAGGGAGTTCCTGTCATGTGTGATCATGCATTTTCTTATCACTTAAGGCCACTGGGTTGAAGAACATCTGTTACTAGCATCCAAAAGCATGTTGTACACCTGGTCCCAGGTGCCCCTGCCCACCGCCCACACCTCTGAGGCTGACCCTGTCCACGCACGCCTGTGCCGACCATGACTGAGATCTCCCGTTGCAGTGTTCCTGCAGCAGTTAGTGCGCTGGTTATGAAACCAAAGCCCTCTAGTTTTAGACCTTCTGCATATCTGGGACTTTGGATCCCTCAAATGTAGCTGGTACCCTTGGTGCCTTGCATTCGCGTCCCTGTAACTGGAGATAGACAGGTTCTCCCAAGTCCTGGGTATTCAGCAGGACTGCCACCAGGCGTTGTATTTAGCAAAAGATCAGACAGAGCCTGTTCCCATGTTGAGCCCAACCAGGCTGGAATCGGGAAACTGAGTCAAGGTCAGTGCTGGGGAAGATGGAGGTGCAGGGATAAAGGGGAATGTGAAATGACGGTTTAGGAGCCGGAGCTTGGGCCGGGAAGGAAGTGAGAGAGCAGAAGACTGTTTAGATGAAAACAGAGCAGGGTGTGGGGCGCTGGGTGAAGGACTGCGGCAGGCTTTGGATACCTGACTCTCCTTCCCCCTCCTGTCAGCCCTCTCCCAAGGTCTTGTGTAGTCCTCAGAGTTCTCTGATAAACCACCTCAGTGCTCCCTGGTTTACAGAGGTTCAGACTTTGACTCCAAGTCAACTGAATTCAAGTCAGTTCAACATACAGCTCGCCCACGCCTGCACCAGGTACTAGAAATCCCTTGGTGAATAAGCAGACCCTGCCTTTAGAGCTCACCACCATCAAAATGGTTTGCTGCCCCTGCCCCAAGTCTTACAAAGTCCCCATCCTTCACCCCTAAAATCAGAACATCCTCCTCTTCCTTCGACACTCTCCTTTCCTTATGATTCCCCTGAATCTCTACTTCTGCCAGGGAATTTTGCCCAACTCTTACCATTGGGTGCAGTTTATGCCAGTCCAGCAACCCTTGGAAATTTCCTACTGAATTCTGTCCAGCTGGGATTAGCACAGCATGTATCCTTTTGGTCTTCAGAGATGAGAGAGAGAGAGAGAGAGAGAGAGAGAGAGAGAGAGAAGCCTTATTCCAGCCAAACACCCCTTCCCCGGTCCATTGTCATTCAGACACGTGTGGAAGGCAGCCTGAGCCAGGCCCTCCCTGCCCTCAGCTCTCCCCTGAGCCCCTGTCCCTCTTTTCCAGATGCCTCCCCTTGATGTTCTGCCCAGTCCTCAGACTCATCACACCCCAAACCTTCCTTCCCAACCTGCTTTTCCTCCTCTTTCCCCATCGTGGTGTTATAGCCACATGAGCCACCCAAACACACTGACTTCAGTCCCCCAACTCATTCTCCAACACAAACTCAAAGAGCCCACAGCTCCGCAGGTCCTCGCCGTTGTGTACAGCACACCAGACACGAAACACAAAGATCCCGCTGCCATGCAGTGCATGTACAATTCAGATGCCTGGTCGGTCACACAGAAATAAGATCAGATCCACACCGAGAGGCACGCGGAAGCCACCCTCCCACAGAGTTGCAGCAAGTCACTAGGATGATAAATATGTGTGCCCACTCACACATACACGGACCTGGGTGACAGGCTTTGCACCAGAAGTGTTCTGGGGAAATGAAACATCATAAAGTCCAATCATCTTGAACCCGGACCCAGGACCCGAGCCCATCAATCCTGCCGGGGAGGAGGGCGGGTGTCGCCTTTCCCCTGCTCCTGACGGCCCCATGATTTGTGCCTGCTCCGAGGGCCCTGGTGCCGTAATTCACTCTCGGTGCCCACAGGATGACTGCCCAGCCTGGCATTCTGCCTGCCTTCTACTCCAGGCTTGTCCGTGCCTGTCCTCCTGGCCCCACACTGTGCCCGTGAGCTGGGGATGGCAGGGGCACTGGAAGTCATGTAAGGTCTGTACACACGCAAGGTTGTAGGGTGGACCTCGAAGATGTTCCCATCATCCCTACAGCTTCCAGGATCCCCTGTGCTGAGCACTTGGCCAGGAACCCTAGGACAGACCCTCTCTCTGCCTAGACCACAGTCAGATCCAAGCTGGCTGAAACACATTGCCAAAAAGGGTCCCAGCAGCCGGAACCTGGGGCATAGGCGCCCAGGGTGGGAATCCAGGCCTCCACCCACACTGGCACAGAGGACACTCTGTGCCATCGCTCTACCCTCTTCGACCCCCTCTTCAACATACACACAGACTGCTTCCCTCAGAGGGGCAGTTGCTGAACACCCTGGGGCCAATGTTCTCTGTGAGAAGGAGGAGAACAGGGTGGGTCAGTTACATGTTGCCGTGGTGCTGAGGAGGGTCGGGGTGAGTGGCTGGAGTAATGACTGGGGCGACAAAGATCCAGCAACTTGCTCTTAACTCCAGAACGAAGATAGATTTTCTTCTTAATTGCTGAGAGCCGGGAACAAGGCTGTCTAGCACACGTAGAGTCATCTGAAAGGGGCTTTGATAATAATGCTGACCCTGGCTCAGTCACCCTTAGGCTCCGCCTCTGCCTGTTCAGGGCGCACAGGACCACCGTGAGGAGGGATCCCCAGGGATTGATTAGTTGGGATTAGCTGCAAGTAGACCCTGGGGAATCCTGTCCAGAACTGCTCTTTGGACGCATTCCTCCCTCTTTCTGTCTTGGAACAATGTTTATTTACCCCTGCGCCCTCTCTGGTCCTCACTGGGTTAAAGACGGAGTAACCAAATGTTGCCATGACCGATCGTTTGGAAAGTGATGATTCTGGAAGCTTGCTTCACTCTTCACACCAAGCAAATCCAGAGGGATAAAAACCAAGTGTAAAAAGTGAAGTGCGTGTGTGGACAAGTACAAGAGCAAAGTGCGCATGTTTTTATTGTTTATAGGAAAAGAGGCCTTTCTAAGCATGGCATGAGATAGAAACATTGTAACGGGAAAAGGCCTGGTAGACCGAACCACATAAAAATCCAATACTAATGAAGGACAAAAATAAATAAGGTCAAAAGTCAGGATGAAGTAGAAAAATATTAGGGATACTATCTCTAATATACAAAACGACTCCCATGAATAAGAAAAACTAAACATACTCTAGAAGAGAAGTAGGCAAAAAACATGATCAGACAACTCACAGATGAAATATAAACATTCATCAAGAACTAAGTATATCTGCCAGGCATGCACTCCTGTTAATTCCAGTACTTGGGAGGCTGAGATAGAAGGATCCCAGGGTAGAGGCCAGCCTCTGCAACTTAGGGAGACCCTCAGCAACTTAGCAAGACCCTGTTTCAAAATAAAAACAGGGCTGATGGGAGAGATGTGAACAGGTTCACTGTTTCTGGGAGTCAGAGGGCCAAAAGTTTCCATGGCTGTAACTAATATACACAGCCCTTACTACACACCCGGGCATCTTTCTAAGTGCCTTGCATGTAAGAGTTTATTTTGTCCCCATTTTACAGATGAAAAACACTGAAGCCCAGAGAGGTTAAGTAATTTGCCCAAGGCACCTTTGCTAGGAATGGTAAAACTGGAATCGAATCCCAGGCATTGGGCTCCGATAGCCTATTCTATACCAAAATGTTAATTGTGCAAATTCTTTGTCCTAGAAACTTCACCCCTGGGAATTAATCCTAAGGAGTTAATTAGGCAAGTGCACGGGAGATATACACGTAAGAATGTTGCTCTCTGTGTCAAATATGTCAGTGAAAAAATGATCACGATATAAATATTCATCAATAGGAGATCCAGTGACTAAATTATGTGACTTCCATAAGACAGAATGTTATGCAACCATTAAAAAGTATGATGTATATTTATACTCACTGATATGGAAGGATTTCGACAACATATTGTTGAGTGGAAAAGCAGGTTGCAAAACAGCATGCATAGTACGATCCCATTTAGGTAAAATTATATATATATCACTCAAGAGCTGAGACGTTGCTCACCAAAACGCTAAAGGTTATTATCTCGAGATGGCGGGGATTTCAGGGAATTTTCATTTTCTCTTTTCTTCCTTTCTTGTGTTGTTTGGATTTTGTACAGTGAGCATATATTATCTTTGTAAACAGAAAAGGCAATTTTTAAAAATGAGCCTCCTGGAATTGGCGTCTCCTTGCGTGTATATCTTAGTGCTTTGTTCAACCAGCCGGGAATGGCAGCCTACTACGTGCGAGGCCCAGGAGAGGGAGGACAGGGACAGGCACAGCCACCTGGAAGGCACAGGGCTGAGACCAGGCCACCGCGTGAAACATGGGAGAGAGACCCGAGTCTGCCCGATGGCAGCAAAAACGGGCAGATGCAGAAAGGCACCAAGAAGCTGGACCAGCGAGGAGGGAAGACCAGAAGGTACAGACACAGGTACTTGGTATGGGCGCCGTGTCCTGGCTCCCAGGTTGACTAATGCTGTCCTGTTAATGAAGTGAGTGATTAATAGCCAGGGGGATAGAGAGCTGGTATATGAGATTAATCCCAGTTAATGAATCCATTGTTAACAGCATTAAATAGCAACAGGGGGGAGGGGGAGGCAGTCTCCTCTCTCCTCTTGGTGCATCCAGTCCGGAGAGGGAGGCTCTTGGCAAGAGGCGGGAGAGCATGTAGGGAGGGGGAGAAGAAGGAGCGCCTCACACACCTTCCATCAACAGGGTGCTTTCTCATAGGCGCTCATGCGAGCCTGAGCCCCGTTCAGCCTTAAGTGGGCAGCAGTGTCACCCCCATCTCTCTGGGCCCCGAGATGACAGCTTGCCCCTGTCCCTGGCTGCTGCGCTGTCTGACTCCAGGCCAGGCTCTTGCTGTCAGGCAACACTGCCTTCCAGGGGCTGCTGAGTGACAGGTCCAGGGAGGGGGAAGGACAGGGGAAAGGCAAGAGGGGAAGCCACTGGTCGCGGAGCTCCCCGGGAGCCAGGATGGAAGGGCCCTTCGCTGGCAAGGTGGAGGCAGAGAAGGGCGGCCTGCAGAAGGGCTCAGAGGACAGCAGGGCGGGGCGGGTGGGGCTGGGCAGCTTACAGGGCCCCCTCTCCTCCCAGGCCTGGCCTCCAGTCCGCCTGCCCAGCTGCCTCTCCTGTAGTTCCAGCTGACCACCCAGGACCTTCTGCCTCCTCGGTCTTCCAGGGTGTGCGGCTGTCAACCCTCACCTCTAGCCCAACTGGCCACATCGCTAGAAGCTGAAAAACATGCTAACTTGTTTGCCCCTCACAATAACCCTGGGTAATCGGTGACGTTGTTCCCATTTTACAGATAAGGACACTGAGGCTCAGAAGCAGACACTGTCTTGCCCAACATCACACAACAAGCCAGTGGTAGAGCCTGCATTTGAAACCGGTTCTACCTGGCTCCAAAACCTGGGCTCTCACTGCTGTAGCTCCTCCTTCCCCGAGCCCAGTGGTCTTCCAAGTGTGGTCTCCTGGCAGCTTGCTAGACATGCAATGGGGTTTGGGGCCCCACCCCAGACCTACGGGGCGGGGGCACCCAGCCGCCTGCGTTTTAACAAGCCCGCATGGTCCTGAGACCCAACGCCCTACATGGGGCTTCCCTCTTTGGGCAGCGATAGACCTTCCAGGGACTGCTGGGCACAAGTTCTGAGTCCTCCTGCTCTTCAGACCTGAAAATGCCAAAGCTCCCGGGGACCTCTTCTCTCCTCTGTTTACACCCTCCCTCCGGGTGATATCACCCTACCCCACGGCTTTCAACAACATTTCTATGCTGACAGCTTCCCAATTTATATCTTCAGTCCTGACATCTCCCCTGAACTCCCAGCTCATACATCCCGCTACCTAGCTGACATCTCCACTTAGAAGTCTAAAGCCATCTCAAAATTAAAGTGAACCCTCATTGTCCCCAAGCCGGTCCCTCCCCCATCACCCACCCCCCATCCTGGTAAACAGCACCAACATTTACCAGGTCGCTCAGGCCCAAAGTCATGGGGCGTCCTTCACCTCTGTCTTTATCTCATAGCCCATGTTCAGTCGGACAGGAAACCCTGTTGGTTCTATTTTTGAAATATACCTCAGCGTTGACTGCTGCTTACCACCTCCACGCTGCCACAGAGCTCTCAACGGTCTCTCTCTTCTCACCTGGACTTATACAGAAACTTCCTGATTAACCCCTCGCCTCCCGCTCCTGCTCCCTATAGTCTTCTTTATATCCTGTGGCCAAATTAATCTATTTAAAAAGGTAAAACTGGGATTGTGACCTGGTCAGACCCCTCCAGTGACTTTGCGACACATATAGAATTAAATCTATAGTCTTCACTTTGTCCTACATTATCTATATGCCCACATCCTTCATTTCTCACCAACTTCATACACTCTCACTACACCTGCTTGCCACACCTGCCTTCCTACCGCCCCTTGATTACAGCAAGCATGCTCCCACGCCAGGGCCTTTGCACAGGCTAGTGCCTTTGTCTAGAATAGTCACACAATTGCTTCAGTCAGCTCTCTGCCTCAAAGTCAGAGTGGCCTGTCCTACCACCTCCCGATGCTCTCCATCTCTTTACTCTGTTTTCTGCATCTCATTCATTATCACCTGACATTACATCATAGGCTTATTAGTTTTTGTCTGTCTCCCCTTCCAGGCTATAAATTCGATGGGGCCAGGGACTTTTCAGTCACTCAGCAACTAGAATGGCATCTTCCATAGGAGTTGTTCAATCAGTATTAACTGAATGAATGAATGAATGAATGAATGAACGAATGGGTGGGTTTCTCCAAACTTCTGTTTCCTCACCTGTAAAAATAGGCACATTCGCCGGGCGTGGTGGTGCACGCTTGTAATCCCAGTACTTTGGGAGGCGGAGACCGGAGGATCCGGGTTCGTGGCCAGCCTCAGCTCTCTCTCTCTCTCTCTCTCTCTCTCTACCTAGTGAAGCCCTCCGCAACTTCGTGAGACCCGGTTTCAAAATAAAGCATAAAAAAATAGGGCCGGGGGTGTAGTACGGAGGTAGAACGCCCCTGGGTTCAATCCCCAGTACCGCAAAAAAATAAAAAAAAATAGGCACATTCATCTTCTAAAGTACCTAAGGCTAAGTTAATATGTCAAAGTACCTAGCTCATGATTGGCATAACGCAGATCCTAAATGAAGCTTTTTGTCCATCTTACTTCTGTTTTACTTTCCTTGCTTCAGAATCCATGTCGGCTGTGTAGCTCCTGTCACCTTGCATGTGAGCCTTGACCTGGCTTGGGTGGCCATGACTGATCAGAGTTTGCCAGGGGTCAGCAAACAGCCAGACTGTGGCCAGATCTGTCCTCTCGGTGTTCCCTGGAAAAAACCCGACAACAAAAAACTCACACCCGTATGATCCTTTACAGATTTGTCTACACTGCCATCAGTCTTTACAACCAACCAGTGAGGTCTGCACATTTCACTTGTGGGCAGATGAGGATGTTGGCAGTGAGTGACGTTCCTGGGGCGGGGCCAAGGTGGGAATGAAAGAGACCCTAGTCCTCTGATGCCATCCCCTCTGCTTTTCTTTTTCCTTTTTCCTTCCTGTTTTCCTTCCTTCCTTCCTTCCTTCCTCCCTCCCTCCCTCCCTTCCTTTCTCTTTCATTTGTTTTGGTACTGGGGATTGAGCCCAGGAGCATTCTACCTCCAAGCTACACCCCAACCCTTTTTATTTTTATTTTGAAACAGGGTCTTGCTAAGTTGCAGAGGGCCTTGCTAAGTTCTGAGTCTGGCCTCAAAACTGCGATCCTCCTGACTCAGCCTCCCGAGTACTGGGATTACAGGCGTGGGCCACCACACCTGGCTCCCTCTGCTCTTCCTCCCACTTCAGGATGCCGCTCCCGGCAGCACTTCTCAGCTCTCACTCATGCTTGGACTGCCCGCCCTGGGCTCCAAGTCTCTGAGTCCTTCTTGTACTCTGAGCTGCAGCTCACCCTCCTCCTCCTCCTCCTGGAAGCCTTCCTGACTCTCTCTCCTCTGAGATTCTCAGCTCCTGGACTCTGGACTCTCTTGTCCTATTTCTGATTGCCACCTGTGTCTTTCCTCAACAACTAAAACAATAGTGACACATAATTCTTAAACTGCATTTGCTATATAGGCAAGCAGATCCAAGACATATGGAGGAAAAAGTGAAAGTTCCCCTTCACAGCCTTCCTCCTCCCCCAACCAATCCCCCTTTGGAGTAACCACTGCCAACAACCTGGCCTGACCACTCGCAGTCCCCCACCCATTGACACTCCTACACCTGTTCGCCTGTCAGAAACAGTGCTTCAAAGCCGGGCGTGGTGGCGCACGCCTGTAATCCCAGTACTTGGGAGGCTGAGACAGAAGGATCGCAGGTTCGTAGCCAGTCTCCACTACTTAGTGAGGCCCTCCGCAACCTGTTTCAAAATAAAGAATAAAAAATAGTGCTGGGAGTGTAGCTTGGAGGTAGAATGCCCCTGGGTTCAATTCCCAGTACCGCAAATAAATAAATAAATAAATAAATAAATAAATAAATAAATAATAAAAACTGCTTCAGAGATGGGCTCATACTGCACTGATTCAACTGCTTTTTTTTTGCTTAGCACTAGGTCTTTGAGACTGTGTCCCATTAGCACTAATGGACTCCCCTTTTAAGAGCTGTAAGCTGGGTGTGGTGGTCGTGCATGCCCATAATCCCACCTGAGACAAGTGGATAGCAGGCTTGAGGCCAGCCTCGACAATTTATGGAGACCCTCAGCAACTTAGTGAGACTCTGTTTCAAAATAAAAAGAGTTGGGGGTATAGCCTGGAGGTAGAACACCCCTGGATTCCATCCCTAGTACCCCCAAAAGAGCTGCAAGACTATGGATGCACTGCGACACATTCAACCATTTCTCTTTTGATGGACACTGGGGTGGTTTCCAATTTGTTTGCTGTCAGAGAGCACCCTGCAACCAACAGTCCCATGTGTGTTCTGGGAGCACACATGTGCTTCTACCAGAGAGAGATCAGCAAGTGGATTCACACGGGCCAGGGTGTAGCTCAGTGGTAGAGCACTGGCCTCGCATGTGCAAGGCCCAGGAGGAAGGCTGCCCCTTCAAAGCGGCTGGGCTGATTTATGCCCTACCAATGGCATGACACACTGATCCCTTTCTCAGAACGTACACAGCACTTCCCCACAGAACCTGAGAGGTGGTAACATTGGTGGCCTTTCACGGGTGAGACTGGAATTCAGCCCTATCCTGCCGCTCTCCAGGGCTCAGGCCCTTCCTTATGGACGACACAGGTCCCCGGATCCCAAGAGCAGCAGCAGGTGGGGATGCTGGAGCATCCCAAGGGGGTCCTGAGGAGCCTGAGGGGTATTGGGGGTGGGGCGGGGAGTCTAGAGGTGAGGGCGCTTGGTGGGGGCTCAAAAGCCTGAGGAGGGGCTTTCTTCCCACTCCTTCCATGGCTCAGAGGAGCCTGGGCTCAGGCTGAGAAGCAGGGCTGCTATGTTGCCATGGAAACGGAGGGCTCCTCTCTCTCCCTCACAGCAGGAATCACAGTGATGGGGGGTGGGGGGAGGACGTTTCCCTGGCAGCACCAAGGGTTGGGGCTAGGAGGCCGGTCACTCCTCCTCTCCTCTTGTCTCCCCTTTTTCCCCCCACCCCACTGTTGAGGTCGTGGAGGTGCTGGTGGAGCTGGTGGGGCCAGGAATGGACCCGGAAGGGAGACACAGTTGGTGGGGGTGGGGTGGGGAGTCAGGGGCTCCCCAAGGAAACTGCAGAAGGTCCCTCCTCTTAGACATCCCATGCACCAGGGGACACACATCTGCCCCCAAGCACTGCCCAGATACTCTCACAAGACAGACCTGTGTTCACTGTCACCCAGAGAGTCACCGTCAGCCCCACACTCAAGCCCAGCATGCCCAAGCTGACCCAAGGCATTCACACACACACACACACACACACACACACACACACACACACGGCTAACCACGTGCATGCAGAGTCATGCACTAATAAGCTTGACTACTGACAGGTTTGCATGCTCATTCATACATTGTCACACCCACACACACACACTGTATGCACCTGCTACCTGATGCACGCATGTGACTACACAGTCATGCTCGCATGCAAACACACACACACACACACACACACACACACACACACACACACACGCACACGGGCGCACACACCCCTCAGCCTTTGTGAGTGATTGTCAGGCCCTGAAAGCGCTTTTCCTCCCTCTTCCTAACTCCTCCTCCTCATGCCCCTCCTCCTCTCTGTCTCTTGCAGCCCTCAGTCTGTCCTTGGTGGGAGCCCTGCCCTCTGGGCTCAGCCCTGGAAGGAGGTGCTGTCATTTCCAAGGGAGCAGATTCTCAGACATAGAGCTCAGCTTTGAGGAGGCAGGAAGAGCTGAGGTTGGGGGGTGTGGCGTTGACTTTGATACTCTACCCACCTCCCTCTCCTTCCAGACTGACTCCTGCCTGATCCTGTGCTGGATTTAACAGCAGCAAAAACTGACCCCCCTCCCCAAACATAAGCCTCCTACAAGCTTGTCACAGTGCATAAAAGTGTGGATATCCAAATAACTACAGTTAATAATAATAGGTAGCTAAGTAGCTGTTTACTGAGGGCTCGAGCACCAAGTGCTATACTAAGTCCACATCGCATTTATTCCTTATAGCAACCTCCCAGCTAAAGAAGACGATATTTATTTCACAGAGAAGGGAACTGAAGCTTACAGAGCTCCTGTAACTTCCAAGCGATGGAGCCAGGCTCGGGTCTGCAGGCCCCCTGCAATTCCACACTCAGGGACTCCAGTCTTGCACAGCCAAGTCCACGTGCACTGAGCTCCTCCACCTGGCCAGGGCACTTTGAGTGGAAATCCAGGGAATCAGCAGGTTGACTGACACCAGGAGAGCAGACACCTGCCAGCTGAAATGGTATGCTGGCCGTCCCTCTCCCTGCGGTCCTGGAATCATCCTCTGCCTCCCACGTGGGGAACTTCTCACAGGTGGTGCAGGACCCCGCCCCCCTGCTCTGTGTCTGGACCACTCCTCGCAGCCTCTCGTTTTTTGTGTTACTAGCATGCTCAGCCTTCCAAGTCCCCAACTGCAAATCAAGTGTTTTGCAGAGAATTCTTCTAGTTGCATTCCCCTCCTGGTTCACTCCAGCCAGACCCAGAGAGGTGTTTGGAACAACCACAATGGCTCATCAAGGTGTCATGCTAAACACAGCTTAGGTAATTTCTAAGAGGAACTCTGTTCTCAGTTACTAATTTTTTTTCTTCTTGCTATACTGAGATTATATCCTCCTAGCTTTCTGAAGGTAAAATGTTCTTTTTTCTTTTTCTCGGTTTTAGGATTGAACCCAGGGTTGCTCTACTGCTGAACTACATCCTCAGCCCTTATTATCTTTTTATTTTGAGACAGGGTCTTGCTAAGTTGTTAAGTCTGGCCTCAAACTTGCAAGCCTCCTGCTCCAGCCTCCCAAGTAGCTGGGATTATAGGCACGCATCACCACACCTGGCCAAAATGTTCTTTTTATTAAAATCCAGACTTGAAAAAAATTTAAGTTGCCCAACTCTATGGGTTTCCCATTTTTTTTCTTTCAGTAAAAAGGTCTGAGAACTAGTAATTGCCTATAGATCTAATCTAACCCCTTATTTCCACAGGCTAGAAAATGAATCTTGTCAAAGAATTGGCTTTATTTGTGAGCTGCACAGACCCTGGGGTCTAAGACCTGGTTCAAACCCAGCCCAGCAGTTGTGTGCCCACAACTGGGCAAATCACTAGACCTGTGTGAGCCTCAGTTTTCTCATTTGTCCATGGACCGATTAGAAAATTAAAAAATGGCTGGGCGTGGTGGCGCACGCTTGTAATCCCAGTACTTTGGGAGGCGGAGACCGGAGGATCCGGGTTCGCGGCCAACCTCAGCACGCATGCGCGCGCGCGTGATATCTCTCTCTCTCTCTCTCTCTCTCTCTCTCTACCTAGTGAGGTCCTCTGCAACTTCGTGAGACCCATTTCAAAAATAAAGTATAAAAAAATAGGGCCGGGGGCGTAGCGCGGAGGTAGAACGCCCCTGCGTTCAATCCCCGGTAATGCAAAAAAAGAAAATTAAAAAATGTATTGCATGCTCATCATTTTGAGACTGTAAAATGTCACGGACTAGTAGTTGTCATAATCCTTCAGCTGCACAACTGGAACCAGAAGCCAGGCTTCTGGCACCTGTCCTGTTATTCCTCTCTGCCTCAGTGTGTTCCAGGGGACAAGGGTGGGTCGCAGAGTGAGAGACCTGGCTTGAGCACAAACTCCACCATTCATTAGCTGTACAACTCTGGTGTGTGTGTGTGTGTGTGTGTGTGTGTGTGTGTGTGTGTTACTAAGGATTGAACCCAGAGGTAGCCCTATTTTATTTTTTATTTGAAACATAGTCTCACTAAGTTGCAGAGGGCCTTGCTAAATTGCTGAGTCTGGCCTTGAACCCGCGATCCTCCTGTTTCAGCCTCCCAGGTACTGGGATTACAGGTGTGCACCGCCACACCCAGCTCATTAGCTATGCAACTCTGGGAAGAAGGACTCATGTCCTCTGTGGTCCTTCATCTGACAACTATTATTGGGGACTACAATAGTTCATTTGTGGTTGATGGGATTACAAGAGTTAATAGGAGGGAGGGGGACCATACCTAGCATGTGGCTGGCTGAAAATGAGTGGGTGATTTCTCCCTTTCCTCCAGCTGCCATTCTCTGGACATCTTCAGTGGTGACCAATCTTCTACTTCCTTTGAAGGAGGGTTTGATTTTGGAAAGAGCCCAAGGTCACCGAGCGACTCCTCTGGCCAGGGAGGCAGAGGGTTAGTAACAGAGTCCAGGAAGGAGCCCCCTTCAGGTGTGCAGATGAGCTGCAGCTCTGCGGCAGGGAGGAAGAGCTTCTCTCTCAGTGGCTCCAGAGCCAGCTCAGAAGGAGGACAGTCTTGCGGGGGGCCTGCACCTCCACATTGCACGGCCTGCACCTCCCAGAACAGGGGCAGTCACTATGTGTTGGCAGCTCGGAGGGGATGGTTCTGCCCTTGGTGACTGCTTTTCATCCTTGCCAAGCCAGATGTCAGAGGCAGAATGACGCATCATCAGGTCCACTCCCCCAGGGCTTTCTGATGAGAGAAGTGAGTCCCTGCCCTCCCTCCCCCACCGGTTCCCTGATGGACAAGTGCAATTCAGAAAGCGCATGCTAGAAAGTAACCTTGGCAATTGCCAGCTCAACTCCCCTTTCTTGCCCACCCTACCTTACAGATAAGGAAAGGGAAGGCCAGGGAGAGAAAAGCCACATGCCCGAGGGGGCAGAGGTCATGCACCCTTACTCCATGTTCTACCACCAGCCAGAGATGCTGCTCTCTAGATGAGAAATACCTGACTGCTTTCCCAGGTTTTCCTGAGAAGAGCCGTGGAGGTGGAGGAACAGGGGCAAGCCCAAGAAGATATGCTAGGAGGAGGGCGGGAACCAGCTAGGAGAAGTGGGCCAGAAAAGGGCCTTTCCAGGGACACTTTATCAGCAGAGGCTAGACAGCACCTGTGTCCCTGACTCCCAGTATGACCAGGCAAGCCCCTCCTCTCCAGTTCTTGGCTTCCTCAACTGCAAAGGAGAAGGGATGCTGACCCTTTGCCCTACCACACCAAGGGCTGCAGCCCCCACGCTCCTCAGCAGGATCTGGGTGTCAGAAACGTGCTGCGCCACTCACTCTCACAGTGCTCATTGGAAGAACAGAAGGGATCACTGGTTACAGGGTTTTACCTCAAACTCCCACTGTATTCATTTCCAGTATCATCTTTGCTTCCTTTTCTCCCCCAAATCTTCCAACCCCCTGTGACAGCCGCTGCTGAGGCTGAGCCTAGGAAAACTGCGCCACCTAGTGGGTCGCCACTGCAGTGTGGTGAAGGAGGAGGTTGTAGACAGGGGTTGAGCCCCTTCTCCCATCAGAGCTTGCTCCTGATCTTTGTCTGCCTTCTAGGTCTTCACACCACCTTAAGAAAGGCGGGTCAGGAGCCGGGCGTGGTGGCGCACACTTGTAATTCCAGTACTTGGGAGGCTGAGACCAGAGGATCCGGGTTCGCGGCCAGCCTCAGCTACTTAGTGAGGCTCTCTGCAACTTAGTGAGACCCTGTTTCAAAATAAAGAATAAAAAATAGGGCTGGGGGATGTAGCTAGGAGGTAGAATGCCCCTGGGTTCAATCCCCAGTACCGCAAAAAAAAAAAAAAAAAAAAGAAAGGCGGGTCAGGGATTTTGAAGACCAGGAATCTGAGATGGTCCAGCAGCACTAGTGAGTCTGAGTCCAGACCAGAGCTCAGGCCTCCTGACCCTAGCAACCTTTTTCTTCTTCCCTCTATTCTAAGGGGATCTCTGGATGGAGTGATGGTTCACACATAGGAGTCTTCAGCAGCAGGTATTTAGTGGGGTAGAAGTAATTTTAAATCACTGAGAAATGTTTTTTCTTGTTTCAATCAGAATCTAGAGTGGGACGGAGCTGGCCTGGTGGAAAACACTGGGGCTTGGGACCCTGTTGGACCGGGGCCGTGTCCTGGCTTTATCAAGGACTCACCTGTGTGATTCCAACCCCCCCCCCTCCATGAGGAAGTTCCTGAGCTAGCTGCAAAGCAAAATTGACTTTCTTAATGGGTTCTTGGGAGAATCAGCAACAAAATATGTGAAACAATTGACTCGTGCCTGGTAAGTCCGCTTCCCAGGCAGCAGCTGGAGCCCCCGGCCCCTCCTGCCCCAGGGAACAAGCCGAAGGCCCACAGTGGCCCTGAGACCACTCGGGACCTGCCTCCCTCACCTCCCGACTTTTGTGTGTGTGTGTGTGTGGTACCAGGGATTGAACCCAGGGGCATTCTACCTGCGAGCTACACCCCCAGCCCTATTTCTCATTCTTTATTTTGAAACAGGGTCTCACTGAGTTGTGGAGGGTCTCACTAAGTAGCTGAGGCTGGCCACGAACCTGCAATCCTCCTGTCTCAGCCTCCCAAGTACTGGGATTACAAGTGTGCGCCACCATGCCCAGCTCCGACCTTTCTTCTTCTCCACCCCAACCCTCATTTTCCGGCCACTGCCACCCCATCTCCTACCCCACCCCTGCCCCGCCACTGGCCTCCTCACTGTGCCTCAGTGCCCTGGGTGCAGAATTTGCTGTTCCCTGTGCCTGGAATAACGTCTGCATAACCTGCTCCCTTCAGGTTTTTACTTAATTTCAACACCTGCCCCGTTTTCTCTCCCTTTGTTACCACCTAACGTACTTCTCTTGTTTATTTTCTAGCTCTCATTCAATGGGTTCACTGCTAAGTTCTTGGCATAAAGAAGAGGCTCGATGAACATTTGTTGAATGTGTGGATGACTATTTAAATAATCATTTAAAAAAGAAAGTAAAAACAGAACACCGACCCCCAACGCCTCCACTGAATTTCCAAACTCTCAGAAAAGCGTTCACATGTGTAATACTTTTCCTCTGTGTGTGTGTGTGTGTGTGTGTGTGTGTGTGTGTGTGGTACTGGGGATTGAACTCAAGGTCATTCTGCCTCAGAGCTACACCCTCAGCCCTATTTTATTTTTATTTTGAAACAGGGTCTCACTAGGTCTATGAGAGTCTCACGACTTGTTAAGGCTGACCTTGAACCTATAATCCTCCTGTCTCAGCCTCCCAAGTACTGGGATTACAGGTGTGCACTACCACGCCCAGTGTACTTTTCCATTTTTAAAATGCTCTCCTCTGAAGTATTAAATGTTACTTCTGGGACACTGAGACAGAGAAGGGATCCCACTTTGTGGATAAGGAAGAGGAAGCTCTGCAGATTCAAGAGCTTGTGTCTGGGGCCCGCAGCTGGTAAGGGGCAGAGCTGAGAACCCGGTCTCCAGGCTCAGCGGCTGCAGAGCTTTCTCCTTCCCACGCTGCGGCTTCCGTGGAGTGGGGGACCTGGAAGTACTTACGCTGAAGCACTTGGTTGAAGTATTGTTCTTAGCATAAGCACAGTACTTAAGTGGCCACCCAGTCAGCTCTCAGAGGGCTATCTCAGGGGAGAGCAGAGCCTTTTGTAACATGCACAGAAGCTTATTGGGCACCAACTCTATGGCAAGTCCATGAGACCAGCCCAAGGCCGAGAAAGCCAGACTGTCCAGAGAAGCGCGGCAAGCTTCCCAGAGCAGAAGCCTCTCGATCAGGGGAGCTAAGAGTGGATGGAAAGAAGAGTGAGCTGTCAGGCAGGGAAGCACCGCACCGGAGCCAGGCACAGGGATCCAACCTCCACTGGAAACCAGCCTCCCACTGCCGGCTAGTTATGCTCGGCCTCTCCCCTCGTGTCCCCACCCTCTCTGTGCTCACCTCTGGCATAGCGCTCAGCACACTGTATAGACAGGTCTGCCTCCCCCTCTCCATAGGCCAGTGGTTTTCAACCAAGAGGAATTTGACCCCCAGAGGACATTTGGCAATGTCTAGAGACATCTTTGATTGCCACAGTTGGGGGGCATGTTACTGGCACCTAGAGGGTAGAGGCCAGAGATCCTGCTACACATCCTATACTGCACAGCTCCGCCTAAGAGTCATCTGGTATCAACTATGCCAAGGTGGAGCAACCTTACTGTAGGCCTGAGCCCCTGGCAGGGCCAGAGCCCAGCATGTGGCTCCTGGAACCACACCCAGGAGTGTTTGCTGATGAAGATGGGCCAGACCAGAAAAACTCTGAGTCTGTCCTGGCCCTGGAACTCTGTCATTTAAACCTCCTGACTTTGCAGTGCAGGCCTCACGCTCCCTCTCACTTGACAGGGCTGATGGACCTGGGGTCAGAGGTCAGAAAGTGTCCCCAGGGAAGGAGATTCAGGTCACCCTCAGGTTCCCAGGCCCTGCTCTGCCCTGACTCGCACCCATCCTCAGAGGCAGCCCTGGGTGTTGAGGGTGAGCCAGCATGAGCTCAAGCCTTGGTGGTCCCCTCACTCGCCCTCCGTGAGTCCTCGGTGAGGCACTTCCCTTCCCTTCCTCCCTGTAAGCCAGAGTGTGGTCCCTGACCTGCCAGGGGTTTTGCTGACTGTGTGCAAAAGTGATGAACAGACATGAAGAAGTCTCACTACTGAAGGTGACATGTAGTCTGTTCCCAGTCGGAGGGTCCTGCTTTCAAGGGCCTGGTAGGAGAGGATGGCTTCCTGTGGAACCTCTGCTCACCATGGCTCAGGTCAAGCTATGGCCAACTGAGATGCCCCAGGAGCCGGATCCAGCCCAAGTCTGCAACAGGCAGCCCTGACATGATGTTCAGGGTGGAAAGGCGCCCCTTGAGGGCAGGGCGGCACCTGCTGTGTTTGCTGGCATATCCCCTCATGGTGAATGCTGGTGGAACAAGCCATATCTACTGCCACCCCCAATGGCACCTGCTGTCCCTGTGCCCTGGTCTCACTCACCCTCCATAACAGCCCTCCAGGGAGGAGCCATGTTAGCAAAGGAGCTGAGGCCCATAAAGGCGAAGCATTGAGATGGTATCTTGGAATCTGAGCCCAGGTCGTTCTTATATCAAAGCCCACAGCCTTTCCACCAAACCAGCCCACATCCCTTCTATCCGGTTCTCCAAAGAAGCTCTTCTGAGGAACAGTTCTAGGAGAAGGCCCCGACGCCTAAAAGAACTCCATGTTGAACTATGGAGAGAAGAAGGAAGCCGACTAGGACTCTCACTTCTCCACAAACCCCATCCCACCCCAAGTCTTCCGCTAGCCAGTGTGGGGGAGACTTCAGAGCTGGGAGAAACTTTAGCAAACACCCATCACCAAGAATCTGCCCAAGAATCTGCCCTTCTCATCAGCAACCTCTGACCCCTATTTCAGAGACTCCTATATGATTCAAAATTCTTAGCTAAATTTCTACGATGCACAGAACAAGGCATTCAAGACCATGTGCCTCTATCTGACTTTCTAGGATATGGGTATCCTGCCAAGCTCTTCAAATACCAACAGCCCCACCTCACAAGGACGATTTGCTTTTCCTACAACTGGTGCCTCGCCCCTCTGTGTTTACACACACTGCTCTCTCTACCTGGAAATGCCTCCTCCCATCCTGTTGGTCAAGGAGATTCCTTTTCAAACTAGAAAAACTTATTCATCAAGTACAGTGCCTTGGGCCTACACACTTTCAGGGACCCATGAAAATGTTTTAACTTCTTTTAAAATCAGAAGGGGAAAATAAATTTTAGGTCAAAGAAAATATTTTCATATGTAATATTAATATATTTGTCTTTATACCAAGGAAGTTGTTTTAGTCAGCTCTCCATCACTATAATGAAATACCCAAGATAATTAACTTAAAAGAGAAAAGGTTGATGTTGGCTCATGGTTTTGGAGGTTCCGGTTCATGATCCATTGACCATATGCTTTAGGTCTATGGCAAGGCATCACATCATGGACGGAGCATGTGACAGAGCAAAACCACTCACCTCATCATCTAGGAACCAAAAGGAGAGAGAGGAAGGAGCCAGGGTTCCACAATCCCCTTCAGCGGTGCACCCCAAGTTACCTAGGGACCTCCCACTAGGCCCCTGGTCATAGAGGTCCATGGCATCTCCCAGTAGCACCAACCTGGGGACCAAGCCTTTAACACATGGGCCTTTGGGGGATTCAAGATCCAAACTATAGCAGAAGTCATAAATATATGGTGTGTGTGTGTGTGTGTGTGTGTGTGTGTGTGTGTGTGTGTGTGTTTTATACTGGGGGTTGAACTCAGGGGTATTCTATCTCTGAGGTACACCCCCAGCCCTATTTTTTTTATTTTGAAACAGGATCTAAGTTGTGGAGGGCCTCGCTAAGTTGCTAAGGCTGGCCGTGAACCTGGGATCCTCCTGTCTTAGCCTTCCAAGTACTGGGATTACAGGTGTACACCACCACTCCCAGCTTGCAAATATACTGTGTGTGTGTGTGTGTGTGTGTGTGTGTGTGTGTGTGTGTATGTGTATGTGTGTGTGTAGAAAAGGACCCAGAAAGGCAAAATGGCCTAAAATTCAAACCCCGTTCAGTCACTTCCTTGAAGCAGTGTTAGCTGAGCACACAAAACTGTCCTTTCTCAGCCAGGCATGGTGGCACAAACTTGTAATCCCAGTACTTAGGAGGCTGAGACAGGAGGATCGCAGGTTCACAGCCAGCCTCATCAACTTGTGAGGCCCTCCACAACCTAGTGAGACCCGGTTTCAAATAAAGAATAAAATAGGGCTGGGGGTACAGCTCGGAGATAGAACACTCCTGGGTTCAACCCCAGTAACGTAAAAAAAAAAAAAAAAGAACTGTCCTTTCTCCATGTCCCCACTATCCTCTGTGCTTAGCACATGAGGTTGTAGTCTTTCCCTTAGACATTGAGCTTCACAGGAAAGCTATCTCTATCTTACACATCCCTGTGTTCCCAACACCTCGCTCAGGGTGGCACATGGGAGGCACTCGGTAAATGTCACCAGCTAATGCCCCTCCACACAAATAAGGAACAAAGGCCTCACTTCCGCAGGCCGCACAATACTGTACGAGGCAGAGCTGTTTCCCATCATGTACTCATTCCGATAAGCTCGTTATGCACCAGGCATTGTCCTAGGCAGCAAGAATCAGTCAGCATTAAGGAAATAAACAAGACCCCTGCCCTCACAAAGCTCATGTCTGATGCCCCTCCTGCTAGTGTCTCCCCATCCTGTCCCACTGATGTTCCCCCAGTGCTGGGGACTGGGAGGGAAACCACCATCCAGGCCCCCTTCCCGCCTGCTCCAGCCCCTCCTCGGGCTCTGATCCAGAGGGCCTGCGTTTCTCCCTCTCCGCCCTCCCGGAAGGTGAATACTCCTGCTCTCACGTGCTCATTAATTTCACGCTCCGTCTCCTGCATGACTGACCTACTTTCTGCTCTTTCCCCATGTGACTGCCCAGGCACTGCGGCTCTCGCACACCTGGGGCTAGGTCTCCTTCAGCCTCTCCCTCTTCTCTGCAGCCAGGTGTCCCCTCCAAGGCCTCCAGCCTCCCCATTCCCACTTTTGGAGTGGAGGCTTCCATGGCCCAGGGAAGGCAGGGACAGATATTTTATGGGCAAAGCCCTGGAATTCATGGCTGGCTCCTCAGCCCCAGTCCTTCTAGACGCAGTCCCGAGCAAGACATCACCAATCTAAGCCTTCATTGCTTCGTTTTTATGTAAGCCAACCCTGCGTGGCAGTTGTGAGATGTAAGCATCCATAAAAAGATGGGCATCACAGATACCAACTCAAAAATATCCCTTGTCCCAACCCCCACCCACAGACCCCTGCCCCAGCTGGGGTCTCTTAATTTCTTTTTCTTTTTCTTTTTTTTGGTACCCGGGATTGAACCTAGGGGCATTTTACCTCCAAGCTACACCCTTGGCCCTATTTTTTATACTTTATTTTGAAACCAGATCTCACAAAATTGCAGAGGGCCTCACTAAGTAGCTGAGGCTGGCCGATGTCTTAATTTCTGAAGAAGCTGCTACATCCCCTCTGCTCACAGGGGTGCCCCTGTCCTTCCTGCGAGCCCCTTTCTCTGCCTCCTGCCCTCCTTCAAGGCCGAGCACAGGGAGCAGCACCCCGGTCTCCCTCCTCTCCCCAGACCCCCTCACACAGCAGCCTGCATTTCTTTATACCTCACCCGTGAACAGATTTGAGGCAGGGCTTTTAATTGGTAATCCTCATTTGGTATTCATCACATGTGGGCTTTTCTGGGAGAGCCCCAATGTCAAATATCCTGCCTTCTCATTCCCATGAACACATCTCAGAATAATAAGAATAATAGCTAACACTCGCTGTGTGCTACTCCATGCCAGACACTGTTCTTCAGACCATGAGAGGTGACTTGTAAAATCCTCACAATGATCCTGTGAAGTAGGTAATCCCAATACTCCCCCTCTCAGATGAGGAAACTGAGGCAGAAGAGGCAGAGAAACTTGCCTGAGGGAGTAGAGCTGGGATTCAAAGACAGACTGGCCCCAGAACCCGGCCCTAAACCACTGCGGAAGCAGCCCAAGGACTGCTGCTTATACTCTGAACTGGCTCAGAAATCCCTTTGTCAGGGCCGGAAGTGTAGCTCAGTGGTAGAACACTGGCCTAGCATCATGCACAAGGCCCCGGGTTTGATCCCCAGCACTGAAAAAACAAAATGAGAAAGAGTAAGTGCCCCCCCCACTATGGAACTTTCCATGTGGCAAATGGGATTGTGGGTCCTCTTCTCTTGGGTAGGAGTGAATGGCAGAGTGGAGACTTCTTATTGGGCTGGAGCCAGGGAGCTCTGGGTTCCACACTCAGGGTCTAGATGGGTGGGGTCGGTGCTAGTCCCAGCAGGGGCAGGGGTCACCGCATGGCACTCTGTGCTGCCTGTGTGCCGGGTATGCAAGGGCACATGCACACCCAGCTTATGATCTACCCGTCTACTCTGAGGCCGCTGAGAAGGCTCGAGGACACAGCATCAGGGGATGGGGCAGTACTTGGCTTTAGAAGTGCAGTGCAGAGAGGTGGGGCATCAAGTAGGACCCACATGTCCAGGAGGCAGGGACAGAGCAGCCATTCATTCGCAAGGCAGAGCATGGCTTTTCACCCACCCAGCACAGTGGCAGGGGTCTGGGCTCAAGGAACAGCGTGTGGACGGCCCTCTTCCCTCCCGTGGAGTTCTTGCCGGAGGGGAGATGCTGAATCCCTATCATACCACTCGAGTGGAGGGCTGTGGAGATGACTTCTTATCCAGCAGAGTTCATTTAGTTTTAATAATGAATATTAGTTTCTGATTATAGAGATAAAACATGCTTATTGTGAACATTGAGAAAATTTTAAAAAGCCATCTATAACCCCACAATCCAGAAATAAGAACCGTTAACACTTTGGTGCCTTTTCTCTGAGCCATTTTTCCATGCCTATGTGTTTTTACATCATTAGGATTCCAACAGTGTATCATATTTTTCCATTCTGAAAACTCTCTAAGCCATGATTTTTAATGACTTTGTTCTATAGGACATGTCACAAAATATTTAACCATTCTTTTCTTGTTAGATATTTAGATTGTTTTCTATTAACCCCATTTCAAAACTGCAATGGCTATTGGAGTGAGAAGCAATACTTCCCAGTCATATATGAATGAAAGAAAAAATAAATGGGCCTGGTGTGGTGGTGCATGCCTATAATCCCAGTACTTGGGAGACTGAGACAGGAGGATCGCAGGTTCAAGGTCAGCTTCAGCAACTTAGTGAGACCCTCGGCAACTTAGCAAGACCCAAAATAAAAAGAGCGGGGGGAGGAGGAGGAGGAGGAGGAGGAGGAGGAGGAGGAGGAGGAGGAGGAGAATGGAGTTAGTCCTGATGTTTAAGGCTCTGAACAGCCAGAGAAAGGAGAGCTGGGTCGCGATGCTCGTGGAAGACCTTGAGCTGGTCATCAGAATGTTCTTTGAACCCTTCCAAAGCAGGTGCTACAGCTGAAGCCCTGGCTTTGGGAGAGCTGGCGACGGGGTACTTCCTCCCCAGGACTGGCCTCAGGGACAAAACTCGGCAGGAACCCCAGGGAACTTGCCAACCACGCTTCCCTGGTGGAGCAGGACTGAAAGAGGCACTCGCTCTACTTTTCACAGCATTCAAAAGCAGAACTGTCAAAAGCGGGCCCCCAAATGCTCATATTATGTGGGAGAAAGTCTTGGGGAGAAAATGAGGAAGGAGGGGAATTATGCAATTGAAAACATGTACCAATCCAGACAGAATAATGAAGCACAGACACAAAATTTTGCACTCAGTGGAAATTGCATTTAGCCATGTTTTGTGGTTTGAGAAAAAGAGAGAGACTGACTCAGAGAGACAGATGGAGACACACGGGGCGAGGAGAAAGAGAAGGGAAAAAGAAAGGAGACAGATGCAAAGAGAGAGGCAGCAGCAGCCAGATGGAGTCCCAGCAAGGACAGCATTGGGAGCAGTGGGGCTTGGGGCAAATGGCTTGGTCTCCTGCCTGTACCATCTCTCTTGTCTCCACACCTGGTTTGCAGAGGATCAGCTCAGCAAGTCCAGGGTCAATCCTGACCTGACCTGAGCAAGAAGGGACCCGGAAGACCTCTGGCCCCAATCTAGGGGCTTAGCATTATTTTCCTATAGTTGTGTGTGTGTGTGTGTGTGTGTGTGTGTGTGTGTGTGTGTGTGTTTTGTTTGTTTTGTTTTGCTTCAAAACGATCATGCCAGGCATGGTGGCACATGTGTGTAATCCCCACCTACTTGGGAGGCTGAGGCAGGATCCAGATTGCAAGTTCCAGGTGAACCTGAGCAATTTAGCAAGACCCTATCTCAAATAAATAAATAAATAAATAAATAGGGCTGGGGATATAGCTCAGCGGTAGAGCACTTACCTAGCATGCACAAGGCCCTCTATTGCAAACAATGACAACAACTGATCATAGAATACTACTTAACAATAAACAGGAACAAACTATTGATATATGCAACAACTTGGATGGATGGCAGGGGCATTACTCTGAGTGAAAAAAAAATCAGTCTAAAAGGTTATGTGCAGCATAATCCCATTTATATGACATTCCAGAAATGACAAAATTACAGAAATGGGGAGTGATTAGTGGTGGCCAGGGTTAGGGTAGGGGAGCAAAGGGTGGCTGTGACCAGGGAGGGCACCACAAGTGAGACCTTTGTGGTGAAGTGAGCGGTCTGTATTTTGATTACAGTCATGGTTACACAAATCTATACCCTTGATAAAATGACGCAAACACACAAATTGTATCAATGTCAGTTTCCAGGTTTTGATATGGTCCCATTGGGGAAACTGGGTGAAGGATCATGGGACCTCTCTACTATATTTGCAATTTCCTATGAATCTATAATTATTTTAAACTGAAGAGCTATCCCCAAAGTTAACAGAAGTAGATCATGTACTTTTTTTATTTTATTTGTGGTACTGGGGATTGAACACATGGCCTCATGCGTGCTAGGCAGGTACTCTACCTGGCAGGTGCTACACTGCCAGCCCTGTAAAAGTTTTTGAGCCCCACCAGAGTTAAAAAAAAAAAAGAAAAATACCTATTTTCCCCTCAGAAAGTTTTTCTAGAGTTATAATTATCTTTTTTTTTTTTTTTTTTTTTTTGCAGTACTGGGGATTGAACCCAGGGGCATTCTACCTCTGAGCTACACCCCCAGCCCTATTTTTTTTTTTTTTGCGGTACTGGGGATGGAACCCAGAGGCATTCTACTTCCAAGCTACACCCCAACCCTATTTTTTATTTTTTATTTTGAAACAGGGTCTTGCTAAGTTGCGGAGGGCCTCACTAAGTAGCTGAGGCTGGCCAAGAACCCGGATCCTCCGGTCTCAGCCTCTCACCTATTTTTTTTATTCCTTATTTTGAAACAGGGTCTCACTAAGTTATGGAGGGGCCTCACTAAGAAGTAGCTGAGGCTGGCTGCAAACCTGTGATCCTCCTGTCTCAGCCTCCCAAGTAGTGGGATTACAAGCTTAGAGTTATATTTATCTTTAAGGGAATTTTTAAAGCATCACAAATGTGTGGAATGCTAGTTTTTGAGATGGAAACAAACAAAATGGTAATTCCATTAGTATTTTTCAATTATACCGATGAAGGTAAATCTTTCTGGTCCAGTAACTGTAAGATACTCAAGATAAGGCAGGTTCAAAGGGCAGTAATACAGGCAGGTAGGGTCACCTCTTGGAGTGGGTCACACAGGTGGGTGGACGTCCATGGGGTGGACCAAGGAGGCTGAGTTCTTGGGAGCAGTGGGAAAGCCCCATGTCCCTGGCCTCTGTGTCTCCCTGTGCAAGACTCTGAGAACCACCAGTTCCAGGCCAACCCTTCCACTCACAGATGAGACCCGGGGAACCATGTGCCCAAGCTCTCAGGGAAACACATCAGCATGGGAAGAGAGGCCGGAGGGCAGAGTAGCCATGTAGCTTCTTAGCACAGGGGCAGTATCTCAGCGTCGCTGCACAGTGCACACCACGCATCTCATGGAGCCGTTTGCTTTGCCTCTCCCTCTTGCTTTGGGCCTCCCTCCACCCCGGGCCCCGCCTGGCGCCCAGGGGAAGGTCAGCTGTCCGCGCTTGAGTTCCTCCAGTGACAGCAGCCCACTCCCTGTTGGACAGCTCCTGTCGTCAGAACGCTCTCCACGCCAGCCAGGTGTGATGTCTATGACCCGGCCAATCAACCCCACACACGGTCTGTCATTCCACCATTTGAATTCCATTCCTGTACATTTTAAAGATGAAAACATCTTTATGAGTCCCTCGTTGAAATGCAAATATGGCCTTGAACACCTAAAGCCCCAGGCAGGGAAGACCTCTGAGGCTGAGTGTTGGCAGGAAGCTGTAATGTGGTGACTGGGGAGAGGGGCGCGGTGAACCGAGGCTGGGAGGCCAGGAGGATCAGACACACTGTGGGTCCTCCAGGGCCTGTGTCCCCTAGGGAATAGAACAGGGGCCTCCAGAAGGGCCCGTCCCTTCCTTCCCTGCCTCTGCATGCTGGCTTTGGAAACAACCGTATCCACAGTCAGGAGGCATCTTCCCTGTAGAGATTCAGGGGTCCAGAAATTTCAGGTCTAGCTGGTACTGCAAATTCATGTTTGCAGCCCTGCCCCCATGCACTAAACTCACAGCAATGATAAGATAAATTCAAATCAGGAATAGCCATGCCCAGAAGCATACACATCTCTGCAGACCAGAAACACAAGGAGCTACAAAACAGCGAAGCCAGGGGCAGCTCAGCAGTAGGGCGAGCAGCCAGGAGCTTGAGTCCCTCAGGGATAAGAGGCTAAATGAGCCCCATGTGAGCCATGGCCAGCCTTACAGCGCTTCAGTGGCTGTCCATGTGAAACCCCCCGCCCTCATCAAAGGAAGAGAGCCTGGAGCCATCAACGTACAATCTGGCTCAGAATGGGATCCCAGGAGTGCAGAGAGAAAGCATTAAACCACTATGCCACATGAATCTGTACAGAAAAAAATTAGTCCCACTTCAGAAAAGCCTGCAAACTAAAATTCCAGAACACGTTGGGTAAAATGAACGCTGATGTGGACAACCAACGAAATCAGTAATTGGGAGAATAAATCCACTACAGACGAAAGTAAAATAATCGAATTATCTGAAAATGATTTCAAAATAAATGTGTTTGGGCTCTTCAGATAAAATCAAGAATAGCATCCATCCATGAAAAAGAATGATCAATTATAAAATAAAGACAGGTGGACATTAAGCAGAACCATTTAGAAACACTGATAATGAGAAATATTTCATACATATATATAATTGAAATAAGCTGCAGAGACAGAATAAATCTAGATTGGATGTGGTAAAAGATAGGATCAATTATGTGGAAGAAAGAACTGGAGATTTCACCCAGAATACAGTGAAAGAAGAAGAGTTAGATTATGGGAAAGAGCACTGTAGGAAGTAGAGGATGTGCTAAGGCAATAGACAGGTTGTAGACACTGTCAGTGTCCGGACGGCTCACATTCCCTTGGCTGACCCCAGCAGTCACTTGAAGACAGTTCTGTCCAGGATGACAGCTTCCTGTGTCCCCGCCTGAGGACATTATCTGGCCACAGGAGAACGCTCAGCTTGCATAAGGGGCAGACAGAGTATTAGGGAAGTTAGCTTCAGAAAAGACCCTCAACCAGCAGGGGACGTTAGCTCATGGACAAATATTCCAGCTGCTTTCAATTGGTGGGCCAGTTATGCAGCCTGTTTTGCAGAGTCTCTCACAGGCCTCACAGCAAAACTGAGCTTCAGCTGTATCTAGCAGTAATTTGCTTGTGATCAAATCCTTTATTAGATTTTCTCTCTTCCCTGTCTCACTTCCCTGCTTCTTCACTGAGCTTCCTGGGATCATCCCCCAAATAAACTACTTGCATACAAATCTTTGTCTTGGAGTCTGCTTTTGGGAAAGCCACACTAAGACCGACTGGAAAATAACCATGGCGTAAGCAAGATACAAGTCTATTCTCTCTCCTGAAGTAGTCTGGTATCAGATAGTGTAGGACTAAGAGGGACCTCCTGAAGTCATAAAGACCCAGGCTCCTTCTATTCAGCTTCTACCTTGTGGTTCATAATGAATGCTCCAACTCCAGCCTTCTCATGTGTCTTCTGGATAGCTTGGAAAAAGATGGGCCAAAGAACAGCACACTCCTTTGCTTTAAAGACATTTCCAGAAAGTACTACAAGACTCCTGCTTATACCCACTGTCCAGAACTCAATTATATGTCCACGGGTAGCTCAATGGAAGACTCAAAAGTGTAGTTTTTAATCCCAAGGGGCCATGTACTTAATTAAAAGTCAGAGATTTGATTATTAAGAAGGGGGTATAGATACTGGGAGACAGCTGGCATTCTATGCACCAAATAGTTAAGAGACGTGGAGTTCAGATTGACAGACTGTTCTGTAGGAGTTCAAGAATAGAGGGAATGCCAAGGAAGAAAGATTAAAGAAATAAAGACTGGGAACTTTCCAGGATTAAAGAAGAATTTGAAATAAATGCTCAATACTGAATAGGACAAATAAAAGTAAATTCACACCTTGTCTGAAGAAATAATCTGGGGCCAGATTCAATGTGTAGGGAGGGCCTCAGCACAGCAGTGTGCTAGTGCCAATTCAAACTCTCTCTCTCTCTTTTTCTTGGTACTGAGGATTGAACCTCCAAGCTTGGAGGATTCTACCTCCAAGCTACACCCCCAGCCCTTTTTTACATTTTTTGTTTTGTTTTGTTTTGTTTTGAAACAGGGTCTTGCTAGGTTGCTAAGAGTCTTGCTAAGTTGCTGAGGCTATTCTCAAACCTGCGATCCTCCTGTCTCAGCTCCAAGTACTGGGATTCCAGGCCTGCACCACCATGCTCAGCTTTCAGGCTTCTCTTGAACACTGATTATTCATATCTCTTCCCAATTCTGAGCTCAGTGACATCATATTGGGACCTTGAAATCGACCATCATTCTTCGCAAATGCTATGAATCAGGTCTCCCCACCTCTGAGAGCCTGCTGTAAGCATTTGCCAGCATACCACTGCTTGTCAGTATAATGAGAAATTCAGACTTTGTTCTAGCTGGAATACAAAGCCACCAGAAAGCTTTGAACTGTGGGATGTGATACGGCTTCATTCTATAAAGGTCGCTGTACAGAACAGAACCTGAGGAGGGGAGGGGGCAAGACTGGAAGCAGGGAGAGGGATTCTGAGGCTATTGCAGTGAACCAGGTGACAAGGGCTGGGAGCTGGTCTGGGCAGGCCACAGGGAGGACAGCTTCCCTGGGACCTGTTTTCTGGCATTACCTCACTTGCGTCCTGGCTAGCCTCTGTTGATAGTGAGTCCACTGGCTCAGAGGAGCATGCTTTCCTGGAAAGAGCATGATATATGGAATCAGTGGGCCTGGACCCACTTCTCAATACTTCTCTCCCTCGGGGAGGTTATTTAACTTTTCCAAGCCATTGTGCCTTATGTTTAAAACAGATAATATCGGAAAGGGTGGCTGTAAAAATTAAATGAGGCAAGGAGTGTGCGATTCCGGTTTATCCCACTTTCCTGGGGCAGAACACCGTGACCCTGAGTCTCGCAGGGCCCCTCTCTCCAAAGTTCCCTCTCCTAAAAGCCACCTAGAGAAAATGCTGTCGGGATTGCTGGTCTTGGGATTCCCCAAGCATGCTAGCCCCTCCAGTTCTCAGGTAGGCCACCACCGCCACCTACTGTCCATAATAGGCTTCTGCAGGCCAGCCTTTCCTGCGATGATTTCCTGATCCTGAAAACACTTCAATGTTAAAGATTCCACAGACAGAGCCAATAACACATTTACTGCCCTAACATTCATTGTCTGACCGGCCAACAAAGTTATCTACTGCTTCTAGCTTTCCCTGCGTGCCAATCTTGCATCTGCATTCAGATTGTAGAGGACAGGACTGGTGTCTTCAACATCTACTCCTTTTTCTTGAGCAATTACTTTGGGCCAAGCATTGGGAGAAATTCAGGCCAGAGTATAATAAAGTGACTCACTTGAGGTCACTGGGTGAGCAACCAAAATAAGATTTGACTCCAGGGCTTCTCCCTGCAAGTCTGAGGTTTTTTCCCACAAACACGTGCAGCACAAACTGGACAGCCAGGAGATGCTCACCAGGTCACTCTGTTAGATTCTTTTAAAGAAGTGAAACAGGCTGGGTGTGGTGGTGCATGCCTGTAATCCCAGTACTGGGGAGTCTGAGATGGGAGGATCGCAGGTTTGAAGACAGCCTCAGCAATTTAGTGAGGCAGACCGTTTCTAAATAAAAAACAAAATAGGACTGGAGGGTAGCTCAGAGGTAGAGCGCCCCTGGGTTCAGTCCCCAGGAGAAAGAAGAAAGAGAGAAGGAAAGAAAGAAAGAAAGAAAGAAAGAAAGAAAGAAAGAAAGGAAGGAAGGAAGGAAGGAAGGAAGGAAGACAGGAAGGAGAAAGAAAGGAAGGAAAGAAAGAAAAGTGAAACAAGGAGAACACTGAACATGTCAAAAGACCCATACTCAGGTTCAAGTCTATTGTAAAAACTCACTAAGTAATCTCAGGTGGATCAAAGCCCCTCTGTGGCCCTCAGTGTTCCCAGGAGTAGAAGAAAAGGATTGAGGTAGGTGACCCCAAAGGCTCCCACAAGTCATAATATCCAACAACTGTGCAGTTGGGAAAGCTCTAGATGGGGTTAAAAATGGGGACTCTGAGGCCACTGCCTGGGTAAGCCCCAGCTTTGCCTTTCAGTAGCTGTGAGACCTTGGCAAGTTATTTCTCTTGCCCTCTATTTCATTGTCTGCAAAGTGAGATGAGAATATTCACCCTACTACCTCATAGAGTCATTGAGTTATCTATTAGGCCCTCTTAAAACTATGGTGCATAATATAAAAATTACTGGTTACCTACTCCCTAATTCCTTTTGTTAAGCCATTGGGTCAGATCACATGGAAGTCTGTGCATTACAAACAGGGTTGTCCATTGGCCAATTCCTCTAAGGTCCAAGATAATCATACTTAGAACCATAAATAAAGCAGTACTAAAGGTCTGACACACAAGTTCCTTGTAGGATCACCTGGATTACAACCTCACAACTTCAATAAAACCTTAAATTCATAAGACAAAGTAAGGCCTGAAGACTATTACTGCATCCTAAATTCCAATATAGCTTAAAGTCTAGAGACCTAGATCTTATACCAGGCCACTCTCAGCCTCAGTTTCTTCATTTAGGACTAGCTGAGTATTTACAAAGACCCTATTATGGGCCAGATACTGTAGCAGGTTTTCACATAGTGAAATCAGAAAAGAGTGTGTATTGACAAAAGAACAAGGAGCCCCTTCCCTCTCATTTGGATCATTATATGACAGAAACCAAGGCAGGGCAGTGAAATGGTGCATCTTCTCCATATTGTTCTTTGGGGTCTCTTGGAAAACATGCAGACAGGGAGGCTGGAGACCTTGCTATGTGTTGGGATAAAGCGCTTCCCCTCTCAGAATCCCACGTCTCCAAAGCAGCACAGTCCAAAACTTTCAGAGATGATAGAAGTATTCAATATCTGTGCTTTCCAATATGGTAGCTCTGTTAGTCAACTGATACTGTGACAAAATGCCTGAGAAAAACGACTTAAAGAAGGGAAGATGTATTTGGCTCACAGTTCCAGAGGTTTCAGTCCATGGTTATTTGGCCCCATTGAGTCTGGGTCTGTGGTGAGGCAGAACACATGGCGGGGAACACACGGTAGAGCAAAGCTACTCACTTCACGGCAGCCAGGAAGCAGAGAGAGGGAGAGAGAGCAAGAAAGGGGCTAGGTACAAGACATACCATTCCAGGGCATGCCCCCAGTGACCTACTTCCTCCAATTAAGCCCCACATCCTACAGTTTCCACGACCTCCCAATAGTCCATTCAATTATGAACCTACCAATGTGTCAATCCATTAATAAGATCAGAGCCCTCAAGATCCAATCACCTCCCAAAAGCCCTACCTCTGCACACTGCTGCATTGGGGACAAGGCTTCAACATATGAGCCTTTAAGGGACATTCCAGAGCCAGATGATAATAGTAGCCACCAGCCACCAGTAGCTTTTGATCATTTGAAATGTGGCTAGTGCAATTGAGGAACATTATTATAAATTTACTCACTTTTAATTAATTTAAACAGGCCCTTGTGGGTGGCAGCCACTGTATTGGATATAGCAGCTTTGGAGCTATAAGGCAATATGGGCATCTTCCTGAGGAGATGAGGAGGTAATTGAGACACAGTGAGATCTGCTGATTTGCTTAAAGGCATTCAGTGACTCCATGACAGAATTGAAATCAGAACCTGGGACCCTCTTATTCCATGACAGTCCTCTCTCCCCATATCACTACTGCATGCTTAGAGACCTCTGCATGCTCTATAATTCGCCATGCCTTCCTACAGTTCAAGGACAGACTTCTGGTCCACACGCACCCTCTCTCTGCATGGTACATTCCTACACATACTTCCAGTCCCAACTCAGACATCATCTGAGTTGATGATGTCATCTCCCCACCTCTGCCAGTCTTTGCTCCGGCCCCATCCTCTTGCAACATTTTTTCTACTTAGCTATGCATGCTTAGAGCACTTATGATATAAATTTTATCTATTTGTTTGTCTCCCCCCACTTGACTAGAATTCCCTAAGGACACAGAAGGGTTTTATTTTTCCTGTCTCCAGAACCCAGCACAGGAGACTGCTCAACAAACATGTGTGGAATCAACCTACTAAATGCACTATGATACATAGGCTTTAAATAAAACAAGCCTTGCCCAGAAGATAATGGAAGTATAACTAGCAATCAGGATGCCTGGTTTCTGTTTGTGACTATGGGTAAATTGTATCCCCACTCTAGGCCTAAGAGGTTGGACTGGGTCATTTCTGAAATTTTTTGTTTGTTTTTGTTTTTTGTGGTACTGGGGATTGGATCCAGGGGCATTCTACCTCTGAGCTACACCTGCAGCCCTTTTTAATTTTTATTTGAAACAGGGTCTCTCTAAGTTGCTGAAAGCCTTGCTAAGTTGCTGAGGCTGGCTTGGAACCTGCGATCTTCCTGTCTCAGTCTCTCAAGGACTGGGATTACAGGTGTGTGTCACCATGCCTGGCTGGACTGGGTCATTTCTAAGGCAAGCTTCTGGCCCCTCAAGGGAAATGACTCTGAAGGACTCGCCTCCGCAGTGTAGATGAGTGGAGATGGAGCCTCTGGAGGAGGCCGTCGGGAGTGGTGGCTTCCAGGCTGTGGCAGAAACAGCTGGAAATGAGGCTGAGGTTGCTGGACTCAGGGCTGCCTAGAGGTGCAGCCAGGTCAGCAGCTGCTATTGGGCTACTGGGCCAGGAGAGGACAGGGGACCCCAAGATTCAGTGGAGGGAAAGCGGAGAGAGCAGCAGAGACAGGAACACAAGGGAGGAGAGGAAAAGCACAGAACCAGCCACGCCAGAAAGAAAAGGAAAACAGAAAAAGCAACAAAGCCCTGACTGGAGAAGGCCATTTCTGTTAGACTGCCATTCATTCATGCATTTCACTTATGCATTAAACAAATACCTATTCACAGATTTCCTGAGTTCAGGGACTTTTGCATCATTAGAAGAAGAAACTGAGGCCCAAGGCAGGGGAATGACTTGTTTGAGGTCACATGAAGGGTTACTGGCTGGGCTATGAGCCCAGGTGTCCACCTTCTCCAACACCAAACCTCTGTACTTACGGAAAGCCAGCAGTGTGCCTCGCTGGTGGGCCCAGCACTCACTTCTGTTTGTTAAGACCCTGGACAGGGCGGCCCAGTCCTGCCAGGAGCAGCAGTCACTTCCAGAGAACAAAAGAGGATTTAGGTGGTTCCCTGGCCTCCCCTTACCTTTGTGTTTAACTTAGCTATGTCTGCTTAGAGCGCGTATGATGTAAATTTTGTTTGTCTCCCTCCATAAATAACTGGGAAAAATGGAAAAAATCACTCACCTTTCAGAGTCAGTTTCCTCATCTATAAAATGGAGACAATGATCCCTCACAGAGTTGTTGTGGGGGTGAAATGACATAATACGCGTGACTGTGACTAATGACATCAGTAAATGTTTTGCGATGAGAATGGAAACAGCAGCCCTGTCAGCAGCCACTAGCCTAGGACTTGCAGCTGGGCCATGGTGTTCCCTTGAGCATAAACAGTTCACCAAAGACCAACACCACATAAGGTCACAGTAACTTGATACAGTAAGACAAAAATACCACCCCATAACCATGTCTGAATACAGACAAAAACAAGAGCACTTCAAAGTCATAAGAATGACCCAACATCCCCCTCTCCCAGCCAACATGAGTGTGGTGGTTTCTGTCCCCCGCCACTCCTGTTGGGGATCGAACCCAGGGCCCCACACATACTCTGTGAGTGTTCTACCTCTGAGCTACATCCCCAGCCCGATTACAGCCTTAGCCTTGCTCCATTCTTCCCTCTCTTCGATAAAAATCAAGATACTAATTGCTGAGTTGCCCCTGCTCTCTGACAGCATCTGCTTATAACAAGCGTCTCCTCATGGTGCCCCAAGGTGAGCTATGCCCTTTGTGCAGCCTGGAATAACCCCAACTTTGAATACAGGTGTGTTCTGGGGGATCTTTTGCTGTGAGGCATTGACAAAGATTTAAATGGTGGAAGTTCAGCCCTATGATAGAATAATGGAGAAACATACACACAAACACCCACCCACCCACACATACACACATATGCGCACTCGTGCGTGCACGCGCACACACACACACATATATATTTCTTTTGAACCAGATATCTAATTTTAATAACAACAACAACAAAAGAAAAAGTTCTTTTTTTTCTAAAGTCTCCAGCATTTGATATAGATATTTTATATAAGATATATGTAATTTTTTGTCTGAAGATCTTTCCTTGAAAGTACATAGTGTGGGTGACTTATTACTCTGCTTATGAGAGAAATTGGCCTCCTTGTCTAACTATTCTCTGGAAATTTTTGGTAAATAACAGTTATCATTAGGGGGAAAATGGCAATAAGGAAAGAGATTACTATTTACCGAAATCCGACCGCATGCTAGTCTTTATCTCATTGAATCCTCATGTTCTGTGGGATCCATACAGCATTCTGTCCCCAGTTTAAAGATAGGGAAACAGGCCCAGAGATATTTGGCAAGTGTTTGGGATCAAATGTGAAGTAGGACTGATTCCCAAGCCCCTGCTCAGTATGCTAGACTGTGAGCACCTCCACCCTCCCCAAGAAAGAAGGGGTGAACAGAGCAGCGTCCACTCTGTCTCCCTACCCCTGAGTGCCCTGGCAACCCGACCACCTCAATGCAGCCTCCCCTACCCCACAGCCCCTGGGCTAAGGCCTAAAAATTAATTCTTTTTTTTTTTGCGGTACTAGGAATTGAACCCAGGGGCATTCTACCTCTGAGCTACACCCCCAGCCCTATTTTTTATTCTTTATTTTGAAATAGGATCTCACTAAGTTGCAGAGGCCTCACTAAGTCACTGAGGCTGGCCGCGAACCTGCGATCCTCCTATCTCAGCCTCCCAAGTACTGGGATTACAAGCGTGCACCACCATGCCAGGCTCCTAACAATTACTTCTGAGCAAAGCCTGATCCATCAGGGATTAGAAACCCTTCATGAATTCTCATTTTATAAGTAGGGAAACTGAGGCCTGGGGAGGTAAGTCTTTTCTCCTATCTGGGCTTCCTTTAGTGGTTTCTAGAGCTGGCTCCTTCCAGCTTGCAAGGGTCAATGGTGTACACCTCTTCCCAACTCAGTGTCAAGTGGCCTTTTTTTTTTTTTTTTTGGTGCAGTACCGGGGATTGAACCCAGGGGTATTCTACCTCCGAGCTAGCCCCCCGGCCCTATTTTTATCCTTTATTTTGAAACCGGGTCTCACGAAGTTGAGGAGGGCCTTACTAGGTAGCTGAGGCTGGCCGCAAACCCGGATCCTCCGGTCTCCGCCTCCCAAGTACTGGGATTACACGCGTGCGCCACCACGCCCGGCTCAAGTGGCCTTTGGTTGGTAGCTTGCTATCAGTCGTGGTGTGAGTACTTATACCATCGCTATTGGCAAATGCTACAGATCAAGGATGTTTCCTTTTCATTTTGGGTTATTAAAGAGATCCAATTATTAAACATTTACCAGCACACCACTGGCTTCCTCTCTACCATAAGGAAAAGGAATAATAAACATTAGTGGGGATGTTTGGGAACAGCTCCTGTCAGAGCGCTGGCAAACTGATTTTATCATTAATATTCATATAGTCGTGATCATGTCAGAATAATCTAAGGATCTTGTTCAAAATGTTTCCTAAGCCCCTCTGACTCAGAATCTCTGGAAGCAGGAGCCTAGAATCTGCATTTTGTCAACTCTCTGATGATTTTTTGGCTCCTGAATTTGAGCATCACTATATCAAATTACACCTCAGACACAGAGAGAAAAGTTTAAACCCCCAAAGAAAACACAATTACGCCCCATTTCCTGAATGCCCACCACCCACTAGCTGAGGGTGGATGACAGGCCAGGCCTCCTTCTATCTTGGTTCCCCTGTCTCTGAGGTGATGTAGAGAGCCTGCTGGTGCACAGGCATTGGAAGCAGGCAGCATTCCACCCACACCACCTCCAGAGCTTTCTAGGTAAGTTTGCCAGCTACATCTTCCAGTAGAATGTATTAACATATAGTCGATTCTTAAGCATCCAAATAATTTGAAGTCAGAAGAACTGGGTTAAATCCTGGATCTGATTCACGCTAAGTGTGTGATATAAGGGGGTCCCCGAACCCCTCTGGGGTTCAACTGCCTTCTCTGTAAAGCCAGCATCCATCTCATCTTATGAGACTCAAATGAGGTGATGCTGGGAAAGCAAACTCATTTATACAGTGCTGGGTGCACATTCACTTCCTCAGCTTTCTCATCCTTGCAGGTGGGTCCTCCTCAACCCTAGTGTTATAGAACTCTCTCCCTCACTAGGCCACAAGCACCTCAGAGAGGCCCTGGGCTTATTCATCTCTATGTGTGCTTTGCACATGTTAAGAATTCCTTAAAGGTCTGTGACTGAATATCAATTGTAGTAGTCAGTGTCCTCCAGAGAGCAGAAATAATAGAAGAGATGGACATAGAGACTTGTGATAAGGTGTTGACTCTCATGATTATGGAATCTAAATTTCATAATCTTATGTCCACTAGATGGAGACCCAGGAAAGCTAGTTGTGTAGTTCCAAGGCCTTAGAGCCAAAGAACTGACAGTGGAGACTTTAGTCCAGGTCTGAAGGCCTGTCTAACCTAGGAGTGCCACGGGCAGGAGAATGATATTCCTGCTTCAGCAGCTAGGTAGAGAGCAAAATCAACATCTTTTGCCTTTTTGTTCTGTTGAGGTCCTCAACAGATTGGATGATGCCACCCACACTGGGGAGCACATCTACTTCATTCAGTCTACTAATTCAAATACTAGCCTCTTCTGGAAATATCCTCATAGACACATCCAGAAATAATGTTTAACCAGCTATCTAGGCACCCCATGGCCCAGTCAAGTTGAAACATACAATTAACTATCACAAGTGTGTATGATCCATATGTAGATAAGACAGATAAAACACCCACACACAGATACTACTTGGGGGAAACTCACAAAGATACTTCATGGAGTTACAAACAGAGCAAAGAGCTTGGGGTTAGAGTTTCAAGGATTAGATCTGCTGCTGAATAACAAATTACCACAAACTTAGAGGCTTGAAACCACATGTTTATTGTTTCACAGGTTCTCTGGATCAGGACTTCAAGCCCAGCTGTGTTCTCTGCCTCTGACCTCACAAGACTGCAACCAAGGATGTTCCAGGGATGGAGTCTCATCTGCAGCTTGGCTGCAGAAGAATCTGCCCCCAGGCTCACTCAGATTGCTGGCAGAATTCAGTTCCATGTAGTTGCAGGACTGAGAGCTCCCATTTCTTATAGGCTTCCATTGGCAGCCACCTTCAGCTCTTGCAAGCCTCCTAACATAGGCAGCCATCCCAAGGCCACTTGCTTCTTCAAAGCCAACAAGGCAGTAACAGAGAGACACTGCAAAATGAGCATCATACTTTCACATAATACAACCATGTCTTCGTTAACATAATAATGTACATCCCATCCATTCCATCACCTATGCTGGAGTCTAAGACTTAGAGAAAAGTCACAGACCCTGCTCACACTCAAGTGGAAGGAATTACTCAAAGCCATAAACACAGCAGTTGGGATGATGGGTGACAGTTCAAGAGTCTATCCACCCCAGGAGCTGAGATGAACCTGATAAAGGATTTTCCCTGGTGAAGCTGGTAAACACACTTATGATACAATAGAGCTCTGAGAAATCACATCTATTTTGCTTTACTTAGGAGAAAACAGTGTTAGACTAGAATCCAGACCCTTTGACTTCCAATTTCCAACACACTCCATTGCTTCGGTCTCTGCTTATTATTAGGACTTTGGGGCCAAAATACATAAAAGTAGGTGACACTTTGAAGGAACAACTCAGGGGACATCGGAATGTCTTGGAATATCTACAGAATAATTCTACATCCTCAGCATGACATTCAAGGCTGTTGACTGCCTTGTCCAAACAAGCTTTTGTGTGTGTGTGTGTGTGTGTGTATTACTGGGGATTGAACCCAGGAGCATTCTACCTCTGAGCTACACCCTAAGTCCATATTTTTATTTGGAAACAGGGTCTCCCTAAGTTGCTGAGGCTGGCTTTGAACCTGTGATCCTCCTGTCTCAGCCTCCCAAGTATTGGGATTACAGGCATGTGCTACCATGCCCAGCTCCAAACAAGCATTTTTATTTCACCTTTTGCCATTTCCCCTTGATAGCCAATGTTCCATTATGGAGAATCACTTGGTGCTTTCTGGAGTCACCTTCCTACCAGGAATGCCCTTCATTTTCTATCCGAAGGAAATAAACAAAACAAATAGAAAATAAATAAAACTGTTTATCCTTTAAGTCCCAGCTAAAATGCCCTCTTCTCTGTGAAACCTTAATTCTTTCTTTTAAACTTATGTAATTCTTACAAGCAGAATTAATCACTCCCTCCATTCTGCTCTTAGTCCTTTGTACAGTCTCTATTATAGCCCTTCTCATATGTATGAGAGTTGTTTTTGAGTTCTGTTTCTCCTATGACATGAGGACCTTAGGCAGGGTTGTTAGAAAGATGTGAAACTAATTTGGTTTAAACAAGTCTATCGTGCCAGCTGGCCCTGTCAAAAGACTACCACAGCCTCCCACTGAGCTGAGACACCAACAAGGCTAATGAGAATATTTATTTCAAAGCAGATGTCTCTAGAAGCTCATTGCAAGTCAAGGAAAGGTTAGCTCGATCCCCACCCAATTATATTCTCTTTTGTAGCTCTCCCAGCACTTTACTCCATTCAGGAAATCTTTACTGATTGATTGAACAGAATTGGATTGTCATTCAACAATGGTAATTGACATACACTAAGGCTGGCCCCATACTAAGTGTTCCAGTTACAGAAATGAAAAAGACAAGGGCAAGAACAATCAGAAGCACATTTTAGAACCAAAATAGCCTGATTCAAAGGCAGACTCAGTTACTTACTCTAGCCATATGACCTCTAGCAAGTCACTTAGTTTCTCTGTCATCAGTTTCCTCAATTAACCAGGGAATAACAATATCTACTCCATGAGGGGTGCATTGTGGATTACATAAGATGATATACGTGCCTTGGCATGTTGCAGATGCTCATCAAATCTTAGTGCCCTGCCCCTTACCCATTCCTAAAGAATCAATCTCTCAGGCAGTAATTATCACATACTATGACAGGGCTATAACACATACAAAGTGCTAGGGAAGCACAGGGAATGGAGGGACTTGTACCAAGTAGAGAAGGGGGAGGGGAGGGCTTCCAACAGAGGACCAGCAGGAGCCAGCCAGGAGGCATTCAACAGAGGGAAGAGTGTGAACCCTAGCAGCACTGTCCTACACCTCACCTTCATTTTTGTCTGCTCCCAGATAGGCAGCTTCTGGGCCCTGAAGTTAACATACAGATAAGACAATCTCCTCCTTCTGTGACAAATGAGTGATGTTTTTATTTCTGTGCTGTACTGGAGAAAGCGCCTTCTCTCTCAACCAGAAATATGAGATAATCCAATTTGCAGCTAAGTTAATGCTGAGAATCGAAATGCACTGAATTCCAAAGTTCTGATTCTAAGAATGTCAAGTGAGTCTCGCCCCCAGTGCGTGTGACACATTTTGGAATATATCATAGATGGAGTTTGATGCTGTTAAATTGAGACATATGCATAACCTGGGAGTGATATAGTTACTGTGGGAACACTTGGAATCTTCTAACATTCTCATACCCATAATTTTATGATCTTAATAACTTAGTCTCCTAGAATTCCAGAATGTTAATACTAGAAGACCCCTCAGAGTTCCAACCTCCGTATCTCCCCAATAGAGAAACTGAGGTCAAGATGGGCGTGATGGCATGTGCCCATAATTCCAGTACTTGGGAGGCTGAGACAGGAGGATCACAGGTTCGCGGCCAGCCTCAGCTACTTAGTGAGGCCCTCAGCAACTTAGCAAGACCCTGTTTCAAAATAAAA